>JACXGK010002943.1:0-49397 GCA_016801125.1 Novumbra hubbsi | reverse complement strand
GAGAGAAGGGAGGATATGCAGATATGCTGATAGTGGGGAGAGATTAAGACCAACAGAGAGAAAGAGAGAAGGGGGAAGAGGGATAAGGTGTCTGCAGGATATTTTATTGAAAATGGCAACAGGCAAACATGGCCGGACGCTTTGCTGCATTGGATGAATAGCAATCAGGACTTTCATTACAGAGGGACAGAAAAAGAGGTGAAAGAGAGAGAAAGGGGGCAATATCATAGAACAAGAATGAGAGAATGTGAGGGACAGCAGAATCAGTATGTATTCAGACAGTAGGACAAAGACAGAGGGGGAAATTAACATATTTTACTTCCTGCGGTAGCAGCTACTGTATTGGGTGTCCTAAACAAGCAGCACGGAGACATTTATGAAACAAAATGGCTATGCATAGGCAAACATAAATCCAAAACAAGTAAAAAAATAGTGCCCCTGTATTATTACAACAAATGTGTAAGCTACACCCCCTAAAAGGCATGTGGGCTCTATGTGGCATACTGTGTTTGCTAGTTTAACCGTCCAGACTGCATTGAATTCCCTAAAGACAGAGGGGCTATCAAATCGTACAGCTTGTGAGTGGGAGGAATATGTCTGCAAACGACGGATGATAGATATAAAAGAGTTATAGGTGGAGAGATTGAAGGAAAAGACAGAGAGCCATGCAGGAAGAACCCACCGCAGAGAAAGTGATGAAGCCACACACAGACCAAAAAGATGTGAGCTAAACTTCAGGGGCCAGAAGACAGAACAGGTAAAGCACCAACAAAAGAGAAATAGAGTGAGAAAGAAAGAGTGGAACACAGAGAAAGATACAACCAAGAGATGCAGAAATAAGAGAGAACAAATAGAGAAAGAGAGAGAACAGCAAGCGAGAGGGAGGAGAAAAAGACCTGCAAAGAGAGCAATACATAAAAAAGAGCAGAAAAGTCGAAAGCAAAACTGAGAATTGAGAAAAAGATTGAAAAAGAAAACAGAACAGAGGAGGAAAGAAGCTGAGGGAATCATGAACAGCAGACAAAAAAGAAAACAGAGATGGGCACACACAGAGATTTGAAAGGGATCAAAACGAAAAGGGAAACAGCTATGTAGGTCCTGAAAAAGAGGGAAGGTGGTCTGTTGTAAAAAGCGTCCTGGCAGCACACGGCTTGAACAGAACAGATGTATAATATATAGACAACCGTTGAAAAGTATAGAATGAGTCACATAGAAATGTTCTCGTTTTGAAAGAAAAGCTAATTATTTGGCTATTAAAATAACATCAAATTCATCAGAAATACATTGTCGAGGTTGTCAATGTTTTAAATGTGCATTGTGGTTGAAAACAACAACTGAAGATGGAAACGATGCTTAATGGAATATCTACACAGCCATACAGTGGCTTATTATCAGTAACCATCAGTCCTGTGGGCCAGTGTCGGTATCATTTTAAAAGGCTCATTACAAAACCCTTTTGTAATTAGGTTAGCATGGTTGAAAACGGTTATGCCGATTAATAAAGCAATAAAACTGAAAATGTTTAGACTAGCTGGGTAATTGGAGCATAAGCAATTGTGGGTTCAGGCTCAAAATGGCCAGGAACAAAACCTTTCTCTTAAATCCAATCTATTCTTGTCCTGAGAAATGAAGGCTATTCCATGTGAGAAATTGCCAAGAAACACGCTATGAGCTACTCCCATCACAGAAGAGCGCAAACCGGCTCTAACCAGAATAGAAAGAGGAGCGAGATGCCCCGGTGCAGAACTGAGGAAGAGTACAAATAAATTGGTGTATAGTTTGAGAAATAGATCACAGACCCTCAACTGGCAGCTTCATTTAAAAAAGTACCTGCAAAACACCATTCGCAACTTCAAAAGTGAAGAAGCGACCCTGGGATCCTGGCCTTCCAGGCAGAGTTGCCATGTCTCAGACTAACCAATGAAAAGAATAAGATGGACAAAGTCGCTGAGAAAGATTTTTTTAGTGACAGTCACATTTAATTATGAGGTGTTCAGTTCACAAAGAAGAATATTAGTGAAATATTCTATATAATAAAACAAAAACTGAAAAGACGCAGGAGGAAGGCTCAAAGTCATATGTCAATCATGATAGCAATGTGAAGGTCAGGGGTGCATTGGTAGTGGTGAAGTGGGAGATTTGTACAGGGTAAAAAGGATCTAGAAGGAGGAATACTATCAGTCCATTTTGCCATGCCCAGTGGATACTGCCTGATTGGAGCCAGTTTCCATCTACAAAAGTAGAATAATGCAAATCCCAGCTCCAAACTATGCAAGAACTAGATGACGTAATTTTCTTCCTTTCAGAGTAAGACGAGACAGTCTTCTATTAAATTTATTTTTAAATGTAGGCTTTATAATCAACAATAAGAAACGTACATTTATGATTCTTGAATGTTAAAATGTGATTATATATCTTCCTTATGACTGGGAATTGACTTAAAAAGCTGACTGCAGATGGATGCTTCAGATCGATTTGGGCACATCGGGCCCCTTGCCCAATTCACTGGGCTCTTACAGTTTGGTTACATGTAGCCTTGTGTGTAACAGTTTTAGAGATAATATTAAGTCTATGTAAAGTATATTTACTGTGTTCCAACCAATGAATATAGGAGACTGAATCTTTGTCTGTTAATTATTTCATTGTGGGGTTCAAAATGTTTAGGCTACAATTTGCTGGTAATATACATAAAGGAATAGTACAGTTGCCTAATATGGGGAGATATTTAGTAAGTCTAAAGTAAAATATTTTTTATTCAATTTTTTTGTTTGTAGTAATATGTAGATGTGCAGAAACATCTTTATTAGCTGACACAATTATAAACAACAAAAACAATATATTGACCATGACATTTTTATTAGGTTTCTCAGTCACCCATCCTTACTTGAACGAACAGCACCGCATTGATGTTAACAATAACTGACAAATAACATTCTGAAAACAAGTTGCAGTAGGCAAAATAAAAATCACAAAAATATTTATTAAAAAAATACCAATTGCTTTACTTGGTAAGGTGAAAATAAAGGTTATTAGAATTATTTTTTCCGGTTGTCCAAAATATCCACCAATTTGCTTAAGATATGTTATTTTTTTGCAGATTAGTCAATGATGTCAACCAGTTCAATGGTGTATACTGTCCTCATTAGCATCATTTCAGAACCCCCCATTTTTTTTTTTTCCTAGTGTATATTCTCACACTCAATCACATAATCCCCCACAAAAAAAATTATAAAACACAAACAGACAAGCACACTACCATGTACAGTCATGTGAAAAATAGATGTCAGAGACTGGTAGACAGTCACAGTAAATGTCATTTTTGTAAATCTTTTGGACAACACATGATAATATGGTTAAAATGTAATTGTTTTTAGATGAATTACATCACTTTAATCTATATATATTGTATGAAAAAATATCAAATATTGAACGTCCATAATTCTTAAAAAAATTATAAATGTATTATAGGGTGTCATCATTTTTTCACACGTCTGTAAGTAGTGCATTGTCCCTTGCTTTAATATCCGGGAGTTGTGCTGGATCACGCTCCAGGAAAATCACAACACAACCAGCACCTGGGGGGGGCACCAGGCTCCAGTGAGACAGGAATAATGTGTGCATTTGGGAATCCAGTGCATTTCTCTGACAGTCACTCAACAACCTCCATGAACCTGGAAAGCACCACATGTTCTTGGTCTACTCATTGTGCTATTTGTTCAGCACAGATCCTGTTTCTGGGCAACATAAAAACGGGTATGTATAGCTCTTTATTTTCCAAATAATTTGATGAGGAAAGTTTTAAGTGAGGAACAAAAGAGTTCAACATGCAGTGGTCCGTTAAATTGAACCCTTCTGTTCCTCACCCTAAATTTTCCATTTCAACTTTTTGGAAAGGAAAGAAAAAGGTCCAGTGGTCTCTTAATTTTTCCAGAGCTGTATATTGTGGATTGTGGCCAGATGAACAACTGTGCCTGTCTTAGTGGGTCCCAATATCACAGTTAGGTTCTTTCCTGTCTTTCCCATCAACACTAGAACCGCCAAATGCCTACTCCAGTTGGAGTTTGTAATTAAAATTAAACTGCCATTTTGAAAGCTACACCTTCCCCCTTCCATTACTTTTCTTATAGGCGTATATTACATATACATATATATGTATATTACATTATAGGCGTATATTACATATTACATATCACGTTCCGCTGTCAGAATTCTAAACCTCACAAACAGGAAACCATTTGAGACTATTTTCCAGTTTTTCTTACCCCGGTTATAATACCTATTCCGTCAACAGCACACGCAATTTGGCATTGTGTGTTCTGGAGGGCCTTGCGATCAGCAGCGGAGCAGTTGCCCTACCAGGCAGTGATGCAGCCTGTGAGGATGCTCTCAATTGTGCACCAGTAGAAGTTGTTGAGTGTTTTTGCAGACATGCCAAACATCTCTCCTCAGGAAGTATAGGTGTTTTTGGGCCATTTTTACTGCAGAGTCTGCTTGCCTGGACCAGGTGAGGTCATCTTTGTTTGACCACACGAAGGAACCTTAAGTCGGAGAGACTCACTTTACTTCAGCTCCATTGATTACAACAAATGTTGGATTGCTTCACCTTCAACAACTTCCGCATATAAGGTGGACCGCTGACATCATTTTTGTTTTGTCATGCTTGCTAACATATGCAAACAAGGACATGTTGAAGCAGGTTGAATTTAAGTGCATCTAAATGTGCAAAAAAACTATTATAAAAAATAAACCTTCTCTACTACAAAACACTAATAATTATATAGAGTAGGCTTGCAAATATTTCTGTACAAGAAGCTTAAAATGGAATGGCTCCATGCTACTTTACATCTGTAATAGTACCAGACTATTTCTGTTTTACCAGAATTCTGGAAAATACTGGTACTTAGGTTGTGTCCTACACAAAGCTTGTCACTTGACTGACAGCACAGAGTTGCACTCACTGACATAAAAAAACAACTGCAGCATCAGTCACTAAAATGTGCCTGGTTCCTAAAGAACATTTTCTGCATAAGTGTGTTTGTCTGTGTATATGGGTAAGCAATTGTCCTTCTCACACACACACTATCATAAGCCCATAAAATTAAACTCACGCTCAGTCCAACACACTCAACATGCTCAGTTTCATTGGTTCATTATGTAAGCTTGGGAGATTTAGAACAAAAGTCGAGAAAAGTAATGCTCTCTGATTTCACTCTTGACTGACAAACTGTTTGAAAAAGCAGCCAAAAACAGTCTGCCTATAAAATATATATTATATATATATATAAAATATAACATACAATTCAAATCTGAACTGAAGGTCGTAGAGCTAGCCTGGTATCAAGTGCAGCAAAGAGCCACTTCTCTCCAGAAAAAACCGACAGACTGATATTCTGCAAGAGTTACAGGGATTGGCCTGCTAAGGACTGGGGTAAAGTCATTTTCTCTGATGCATCCCCTTTCCAATTTTTCGGCGGATACAGAAAAACGCTTTATTTTCTCAAAAGGTGAGCGATAACATCAGTCCTGTGTCATGCCAACCGTAAAGCATCCTGAGATCATTCATGTATAGGGTGGCTTCTCAGGGTGGCTTCTCAATATTGCCTAAGAACACAGCCAACAATAAAGAATGGTACAAAAACATTCTCTGAGCAATTTCTCACAATCATCTTTGACATAAGGCAAAAGTGATAACTAAGTGGTTCGGTGGAACAAAACATCTACATTTTGGGTCAATGGCCAGGAAACTCCCCAGACCTTAATCCAATTAAAAACTTGTGATCAGTCCTTAAGAGGCAGGTAGCAAACAAAACCCCACAAATTCTGACAAACTCCAAGCATTGATAATGCAACAATGGGCTGCCATCAGTCAGGATGTGGCCCAGAAGTTAACTGAAAGCATGCCGAGGCGAGAAGTTGTGAAGAAGAAGGGTGCAAATATTGACTCTTTGCATGTACTTTATGTAATTATTAATGATAGCCTTTGACACTTATGAAATTCTTGTAATTATACCTCAGCATACCATAGTAACATCTGACAAAAATATCTAAAAACACAGCAGCAGCAAACTTGAAAGTAGACTCTAGGCCTCTGTCGCCTCAGCTAAGATCTGCGTTTATGAATCCACAGTCAGGAAGACTCTAGGCAAAAATGTAATTCATTGTGGTGCAGCAAGGCGTAAATCACTGCTCACGTAAATGCTTAAGTCTTGAGTAGAAAGTAAAACAGTAGTGGCAACGTGGTTTGGGGATGCTTTGCTGCCTCAGCCTAAGGGAGCTATGAGTTCTACCGGAGAATCTAAGGCCATCTGTCCGTGAGCTGGAGCAGAAATCCAGCTGGAGCAGCTGGATCCTTCAGCTAGACAAATCCCATTAAGATGGCAGTTCCTGAAACAACCAATATAAATCGTAAAAATACCAAAATGTAACTCAGTTAAAGCACGTCCTCACTGAGGAAAAGCAATATTCCTCCTAAGTTGCTGTGAGAGACTGAACAACACTACAGAAGGTGTGTTGTTGCAGTCATTGCTGCTGAAAGTGGCATAACCGCTTTTTAAGTATGATAATAATTTTTTGACACGTGGGTATTGGGTGTGGCAAAACCTGAATACATATAGGTGTAGCTTATAGCTGTGCTGCTTATTTACTTTAAAATATACGAAAAAGCTAAATATTTGACATGGCAAGATGCACATTACTTATTTTGCCCTAAGTGGCTTTCCAGAGGACAACTATGCAGATAGATAAACCTTCCACAGAGTTGTCTTGGCTGAACAGCGTTTATCGACGCATCAAGTAAAAGTGCTATACATCTTTATAATATAATGACAACGGATTGATGAAACATAGATGTGCATTCTTTTGAGACTTGCAACCAAAGCAAATGTGAAAATGAGCAACAAGAAGTGAATATTGTAGCATATAACAAAATGAACCAACAGTTCCTTCTACCAATGCCACCTATTGAACAAAATGTCATCAAAAGACCCAATACTTGTTATGTTATACAGCTATAACAACAAGGGTAGGTAACTGGTCCTACAGCATAAGACAATATGTGAGCCTACTAACAATAACCAAAGGGTTGGCGAGAGGAAAGTGTAGAGACAAATGAATCTATGGATCTAACCAGAACATTTGTAGATTGCTTGTTACTTCCAGCCCAAAATTGGAGAAAAAGTGTTTATTTAATGCAAGAGTCCCAGACTTCATCTTTAGGTGAGTTAGGCAATGTTAGCACCTTTAATCTCAAAGAGTTAGTGAAGTGACAATGACATAAAAAAATCACAAATAAAAACCACCGATTGGAAGCATATATTTCTATTTAAAGTAGAACGTTGGGCTACTCAACAGCATTGGTAAAACTATCATAATCTGAACCCTTTTTAGATCCTAATACACTCTAAACTACTCTAGAATTACAACCCTCTTTCAAAGCGGAACAGGTAACTTTCCAATGCCATAAAAATCAATTGTTCTTCAGAATCCGGCCAGTGACAGATATCCAAACTTAGATGGAATCGTGTTCTAAAGCATCTGCTAATTCAGACTGCCAAAGAGGAAAACTGGCACATAGAATAGTTTCGCCCACTGAAAAGTACTGGAACGATACATGTGAGATATATCACACAGGAACTGTCACAAACAGCCAAGAAGCCCAATTCTGACACAATATCTATCTCTTCTTTCTATTCCCTGGTTCTGTCTGTTCTATTTCCTTTCAGTACAACATTCTAGAGATGCACTAGGAAGATGTTGTTATTTTATCCCTGAGCAATGCATAAAACCCTGACTGGTATAATTTTGTTCTTAAATTAAATCCCCCTTCTCGTGTTCCTCTGTGTTTGTGTGTGAACATATTTGTTACCACAAGAATAAGTCCTTGTTCATGGTCAGCGCAGGAGAGGGAACAGACTGTATAAAACCTGCATTAGGTTGCCAGGATGCACAGATAAGCAAACAGTTGGCCAATACTAAAAATATAAATTATTTTAACTATGTTTATAGTATTTTGTACTTGTGCGCCCCGCCATAAAATGAATATTTAGCTTCTGGTGATGCTTCCAAAAAAAATTATTCAATCATACCCTAACTATTTTTCTACAAGTCCTAATAACAAATGACTTAAATGACATGATAATAAAACAAATACAAATTAACTTTCTGTAAAACAAAGCCTGGATATGTACACGATATGGACAAAAGCATTGAGACACCCACAGGAGCTTGAATAACATCCCAAATCCATAGATATTTATAATAATAAGAGTTTGTCCCCCCTTTATAACAGCTTCCACTCTTTTGGAAAGGTTTTCTGTAAGATTTTTTAGTTTGTCTGTTGGAAGTTTTGCCCATTTCTTCAGAAGAGCTTTGGTGAGTTCAGACACTGATGTTGGACAAGAGAGCCTGGCTCCGTTCTAGTTCATACAGGTGAGCTCAATGCTCTGTGCAAGCCAGTCAAATTATTCCACAACCATGCCTTTATGGACCTCGCATCGTGTGCTGGGCCTCAGTCATGCTGGAACAGAGGGGCCTTCCCCAAACTGTTCCCACAAAGTTGGAAGCTTAGAATTCTCCAAAATGTCTTGGTAAGCTGAGGAATTACCATTTACCTTCAGTGGAACAAAGGAGCCAAGGCCAACCCCAGAAAAACAACCCTATAGCATTATCCCTCCTCCACCAAAATTTCCAGTTGGCACATCGCAGTCAGAAAATGTTCTCCTCACACACAGTTGTAGTGCTGATTTTAATGCCAGAACTCTGCAGTTATCAGCAGAGAGTTGGGGACTTTTATACACTATGTGTCCGGCACTCAGCGACCCGGCTTTGTAACTTTACATGGTCTGCCACTTCGTGGATGGGATCCAGTGGTTCCAAAACACTTTCATTTTGCAATAATACCACTTACAGTTGATTGTGGAATATCTAGGTGAGATGAAATGTCACAACTGCAATGGTGGCATTCTATTACAGTACCACGCCCAAATAAAGTAAGCTCTTTAGAACAACGCATTCTTTCACAAATGTTTTTGAAGACAGACTGCATGGCACGGTGCTTGATTATATGCACCTGTGGCATTGGGACTGAAAGAAACACCTGAATTCAATGATTAAGGTGCGGCCCAATATGAGGTGTGGCCCAATACATTTGTCCATATAGTGTATGTAGTAAATAAAGTATTAGACTTTAGTATTAGACAACAGAACTTTCACAAAGAATAGTAAACAGATATTTAAGTACTATAAAGTTACTTGAGCAGATTGGATACCTATTCAGATGAAAGCACAATCGGTCTACAAAAATTGGCCATGTTAAAGCAATCGTACTAGTAGCTATATTCATCTAATACCAATCGTATCAATAGCTATATTCATGAAATACCAATCGTATCATTAGCTATAATTTGCCAATATCGATTATCACCCTAGAAAAAATATTGAGGTTAGTGCGTGATGAATTGTTGCATTAATGAGCATTTGGGTTGGGGCGAGGGTACATAAGTTAGCATCCCTTTGACACATAAGGACAATGGGTCATCGGATTCATAAAGATTCCAAGTAGAACACTATCTAGTTGGATTTTGATCTCTTATTAAAAATGCAGTAAAGACCAACTTCCAAGGGCTAAATTTATGCTATCCTAAAAGTTTAAATGTTTTTTGAATGTAAATTGTTTCATCACCTTCTCAACACTACCCGCCCACCAATCAATCTTTCTTTTTCTCTCTCTCCTAGTTCCCTCCTCTCAGTGTAGACTTTGTTACAATTAGGCCAAGTGTAATTATGGTACGGGAAAAAGGCAGGGGCTAATTAGCATCTACAAAGCCTTTGGGGAGAGAGACAAAATATCCCATTAACCTTGCATCTACCAGTAGACTGTGCTGTAAATCACACTAGGATTTTGCCATCACAATATAGCCAGGACAACTCAAGAACCTAGAATGTAAGATCTATACTTTTGGCCAGACAGAATGGTCAAGAATAAATCCTGGCCCTGCATGTATTATCACCAATCTGATGAAGTTTATTTTACCTACTATATTAGAAACATACATACAGTATTATGAGTACTCAAAAACAGTCCATTCTCTGTATAACGGACAACCAATTCAATAAATAACTATGCATAATACTAGCAAAAATGATGTTCTGGGGGATTTTTTAACACATTAATCAAATATGGTTTGTACTAGACTTGGTTAGACAGTTTGTCTTAACAGCAACATGTCAGGAGTTCTACAAGGGAGGTTCATACATCTTGGCAGCTAATCCTGGATAACCACATTAGCAACAACAGAAACCAAATCCCATCACTGAAATGAGCATACAGTACTGTGTGTGTCATGACTATTTCCATTTTAAGCCATTTCTGAAGCCGTCATCACCCCATCAGGGAACTCTCTTGTTTCCAGATCGGATTTCATAGTGAGCAGGTGTCGACTCAATTACAAAATGAAGTACTGCAGTTGGCAAAGTGAATGGACGTAATCGCAGGCACACAGACATGCAGGCTTATAAACCAATATGCAGACACTGTTTTATACGAAACCATACACTGAAAGACTAAATGACACAGACACACATCGACAAGAAACTGACAAACAAACTTAAACACATACCATACACGCCAACATCCATTCAGATTGACAGAAAATATTGACAATGCAGGTAGAGCCATCCTGCCAACCCTGGAACCTTGTAATCATATGTCCAATTACTCCAAAAGGCTACCTGAGCAAGAACAAAACACTTCACCTTCCTCTCACAGAAACAGCAAAGTGCCAAGACAAAATTTCTGTCTGTCTTTCTGAAATTCTGTCTGTCATTGTCTGTCCATCTGTGAGTCTGTTCACCCTCTATACATCACTGTTTTAATGTATTCACTTCTCTCAACTGAAAGCAGGAACCGTGATTGCTTGAGGCACCTGACAACTATGCTCATCCACAAATGTCTGTCTACCACACTGACAACAATCTATCCGTTGCTGTAGCGGTACACTGCACACCTACACTTAGGAAAACCATAACTACTAGAGACCGATGAATTCACTCCAGCAAATCTGCATGATGGCCATTGCAAGAAAGCAAGAAATTTCAAATATCTATTTAGCCCTTGGCTTCTTTAGCCCTTCTACAGTACAGTCAAAAACAAGATTGCTACAATTATCAGGTAAGCTAAACCGGTGCTGATGTGTAGCATGGTAGTTTTTATCTAGTCTCTCGAGCAGCTAAATCAGTTGAAAAACAATAAAACCTGCTCCTAGTCTGAATAATAATCGCTGTAAAATAAATACAAGATGAACCATAACAAAGAAGGTGCTGGATGTATGTGCAGGAATAAAGACAATGCTCACATAAATTGACTAGCTGTATCAAGGCCGCTATTACTTGCAGGACATGTCACATAATCAATTATAACACTTGAGGCTTTTTGGAGGGGTATTAATTTGGGTTGCAACTTTGAAGGACTAATCAATGCAATATGATTAACAACTTAATCAATAGGTTTGCCTTAATCTCTGTGCAAAAAACTAGTGAATGTAATATAATTTTGTTTGGTAGAAATGAATTTCAACACTTGATGCACCTTTCTCACAATTTCCCTTTGCTACTAACCGGTCTGATCCAGATCTGCAAGTCATTTTCTGCCATTCAGTGAACGTTTACATAGCCTTGGCTAATGAATAAATGGCACACAAGTGTGTGAGTGTGTGTGTGTGGCAAAATCATTCAGTGTGATTGAATTGTGGTATTCCATTACTGTGAGTTTTCCACAGTCCCTCTTTTACCTGCCTGTGTTTGAGTCCTGGTAGCTGTGTGTATGTGTGTGTGTGTCTGTAAAAGTTTTAATGTATAGTCTTTCCTCTGGCTCTGTCCTCTCTCTCTGTCTTTCTCTCTCACAAAGATCATTTGGCATTTTATGCAACAATCCTATCATCACTGAGACAGCTGTAAGTGAAGCCTGCTGCCTTTTGCGTTATCTTTAAAGCCCAACCATTAAGACATGTCCAACCAGAAGGCAGCAACAACACAACCATATTTTTGATGTCATTTAAAACTAATCTGTCATCACAAGCCATGCCATTAAAGCTTCAAATACGCATTAAAACCCTGGCGGGGATTGTCTTACTAAAAATCATATTGTTAAGTCATTTCAAAGCGCCAGTTGAAGTCACAAGGGGAAATATGAGACAATCTGTGTGTTTATATGTGCTAGTTATTGCTTTGACTGTAAGTTCAAACTCTTCTTTTTTGTTAAAGAGGTTGTTCCTGTCTGGCTGATTCATTTCAGAGGACGCGTGGTCGGGATTGTGATAAAACAATATCTCAAGTAATACACCAAAGGAGTGTCAGAGGCTCGGTGAAGGCTGGCCAGGCTTAAACAAACCTAGGACAAAGTCAGACGCGCAGATCGGTTGAGAACCACAATGAAGAACTCTTATATAGATATGGTTAGAGAGGCTGCAGAGGCCGCTAGCTCAGTAGCTACTTGTACAAATCAAGCTAAAAAGCTAGGATAATCCGGTGAATGAGGAGGATGTAACATTATTGTCTGGCTAGTTACTATAGCCTGAGCAGAGATTAAAAAACAGATATGTTACATGGAATACGTGACATGTTGGGTCCTTTAAAGAAGAGCAATCTTAGAAAGCCCAACCGCCCTCATCAACACTATATTTTGAACCTCACAGTTATGTCAGTTATCATCCCAAAAGTCTGGAAGGCAGCCTAAATACTCCCTTGTCAGATATAAATCAGTATCTGCCTATTTCCTAGGTCGCCTGCCTAGTTAACATTTTACCAAATCTGATAGATTTGCAGCTAAGATTACATTTTAACCTCCAATTGTATTTTAAATGTTTTGTTTCAGTTCAAAGCACAATTTCTGCTGCATCCTTGGTCTTTAATGAGGAAATAAATTATTTGAATAAGTATACACTGTGCTGTCCTATTTATTGATCTTTCAAAAGCTTTTGACACTGTTGATCATACATTTCTCATTTAGAGGCCATCATCAATAGACCTTGACCCGACTGTCTGTTAGATTGAAAATCACTTAAAGGACAGATTTTAACGTGTACTTACAGAGAAGGTTAAATATTACTTTTTTGAACACAACAAATGGAGTCCCAGAGAGATCGATTATTGACCAAGTTGTATTCACTCTACATTAATACTATTGGTATATCTGTAGAAGGTTTGTACCTGTGCCTCTACATAAATTACACTATAATATGCTATTTATTAGAGTCTTCATTTGATTCCTTGCAGAGATATCTATTTTATTTTAAATTGGTCTTGAATGCTAAGAAATGATGTGGCTTTCCAAGTTACTTGTTGATTTGGGCTTAGTGGTTTTGGATGGCGCTCACAATGAATGTATCTTTGCATACCAAAACCTGGACATATACACTACCATTGAAAGGTTTAAGGTCATTTAGAAATAAGATAATTTCCTCTGACGTGTTGGCTCACATTGATTATCTGGTTAAAAGGGCGTGTATGAGATTTTGGAGGAAGCCTGTTGCCGTCTTGACTCTCCAGAATCTGCAGGGCTGTTGTGGTGATGGCACACAGTGGGATTGGGAGAAAAAAATATTTTTTTATTGTAAAATGCTCAAAATAACAGGGTCATTTTGAGCAGTGAAATGTTTGCGAGAGAAAAATGGAGGTGTGATGGTGGAGGTGCCCGGACAGGGGAGGTGTTTGTATGTTTTCAGAATTTGGGAATAACATTGGTCAAAATCTGATCCCCACGAGTAGGAAAGTTTATGTGCTGGTGGTATTTAGGCAAAAAAATATATATTGAAGTCACCAACAACAATAAACAATTGCAGTATCTCGTCCTAGGTCTATAGAGGAAACAGCAACCATACAGAAGCCATCAGTCCTGTGTTTCAAAGGCACATTGTGTTTGCTAACCCAGGATTACCATTTTAGTGGCTAATAGATAATTATAAAAAACTTTCGTGAAAATGTTAGCACTGCTGAAATTTGTTGTGGGGGGCCTCCCACTTATCTTTCTTTTATGGTTAGAGCCAGTTTGCACTGATTCTGTGGTAAGGAAGTAGTACACACAATTGTACGAGTTCATCAGTTTCTTGCATGAAATAGCCTTTTTTAGCATTAAATAGCCTTTATTTCTCAGAACAAGAATAGGCAGACAAGTTGACAAATCTCAGAAGAATGTACTTGCATTGAATATGCATCATTTCTCAGAACAAGAATAGGCTGACAATTTCTGAGGAAAGATCTTAGTTACAGGTCATTTTGAGCCCACAAACACTGCTGCTGAAAATACTGAACTAATCTAAAGACTAGACTTTTATTGCTTCTTTAATTAGCACAGCAGTGTTCAGCGGTGCTAACATAATTGTGCAAATTAGCCTTTTAAAATGACTTTACTTGGATTATCAAACACAAAGTGCCATTGGAACACAGACGTAATGGTTGCTGAAAATGGGCCTCTGTACGCCTATGTACAGTGGAGGAAAAATATATTTGATCCCTTGCTAATTTTGTATGTTTGCTCACTGACAAAGAAATTATTAGTCTATAACTGTAATGGTAGGTTTATTTGAACAGTGAGAGACAGAATCAAAAAAACTAAAGGCATTTCAAATAAGTTATACATAGATTAGCATTTTACTCAGTGAAATAATTATTTGATTCCCTATCAATCAGCAAGATTTCTGGCTCCAATGTGTTTTCTATACAGGTAACGAGCTAAGGATAGCAGCACTCTCTTAAAAGGAGCACACAGAAGCAATCAATCAGATTCCAAACTCTCCACCATGGCCAAGACCAAAGAGCTGTCCAAGGATGTCATGGACAAGTTTGTAGACCTACACAGTGCTGGAATGGGCTACAAGACCATCGCCATGCAGCTTGGTGAAAAGTTTACAACCATTGAAGCGATAATTCGTAAATGGAAGAAATGGAACAAAATAACTGTCAATCTCCCTCGTTCAGGGGCTCCATGCATGATCTTAGCTTATGGAATTTCAATTATCATGAGAACATACAAAATCAGCAAGGGATCAGATACTCCATTGAAAATCTTCAGTTTCCAGCTACAATAGTCATTTACAACATTAACAATGTAAAAAATGTATTTGTGATAATTTTTGCACCAATCAGCCATAACACAATGACCTCTGACAGGTTAAGTGAATGACACTGATAATCTTGTCATCATGGCCCCTGTCAGTGGGTGGGATATATTAGGCAGCAAGTGAACATTTTATCCTAAAAGTGTATGTGATAGAAGCAGGAAAAATGGGCAAGCTTAAGGATCTGAGAAATTATGACAAGGGTCAAATATGACAAACTTGTGATGGCTACACAACCTGGGTCAGAGCATGTCCAAAACTGCAGCTCTTGTGGGGTGTTCCCTGTCTGCAGTGGTCAGTAACTATGAAAATGTGTCCAAGAAAAGGAATGCATCAAACCGGCAACTCGGTCATGGGCTGCCAAGCCTCACTAATGCACGTGGGAAGCGAAGGCTGGCCCGTGTGGTCCGATCCAACAGACGAGCTACTGTAGCTCACATTGCTGAAACAGTTAATGCTGGATCTGATAAAAGTGTCAGAACACAGTGTGACAGTGTGTTTTGCGTATGGGGCTGAGCCATAGACCAAATCAGGGTGCCGATGCTGACCCCTGTCCACTATTGAATGCGCCTACAGCGGATATGTGAGCCCCAGATCTGGACCACAGTGTGAAGGACGAAGGTGGCCTGGATTGGTGAATCACATTTTCTTTTACATGACGTGGATGGCCGGGTGCATGTGTTTCGCTTACCTGGAGAACACATGGCACTAGAAAGCACTTTGGGTAAAAAAGAAAGCCATTCATGTGGCTGCTACTTGGACAAGCACCACCTACCTAAAGGTTGTTGCAGAGCATGTACACCCATCATGGAAACAATATTCCCTGATGGCATTGGCATGGTATAACAGGATAATGCAACCTACCCCAAAGCAAAAATATTTCAGGAATGGTTTGAGGAATACGACAACAAGTCCAAGGTGTTGACTTGGCCCCCATTTCCCCAGATCTCAATTTAATCAAGCATCTCTGGGATATTTCTTGTACAGCACGTGTGTTTATAGCAGCCATGTCTTATAGGTTGTAGAACACTGCAACAGGCCAGCGAAGAGTACCTCCCTATACAGTGTACAGTCTTGCTATATGGGTATCTACGCCAACCTAAAGTGAATAAGGTTAGCATTAAATAAAAGTATCTCCTATTATTTTATTATAGGACATACCTTTGAATTACTGTAGTGTGTCACTGTCTGTTTTTTTGGGGGTTCTGCAGCAGTTGGCAACAGATGGCTGAAGAAGATTGCGAGAATGGGAGGACATGGTGCTCAAGAGAACATTCTTGCTTTTTTTTGTCTAAACATCATCTTAACCTTTGGTGTGGCGTATAGCCCCGCTGATGTTTTGCGCATTAAGGGCAATTCTTTTTTTCAAAAGGCACCTTTTCTTTGCCATCAACTCTCTTCCAGGAAAATTGATGTAAGTTATTTCTGCCTTAGCCCATGAAAGGCTCTGTGAATCTCAAAACCAATTAACCACAGTCAACAGATGCTCACCTGTAGGCCTGGTTTTATACTTTCCCCGGGTATGGATAGCCAAGGAGAATTTACAAACTCCTGGTACGTAACAAACAATGCAATTCTTCAGAAAATGTTTCAAGCTGTCTGAGACAGCAGCAAACTTGTCAGTTTCCAAGCATAGTCCCTTTTGTCATCAAATCGCAAGTGTAACATAATCTCTCAGAAGTGGTTGCGTAGTATGGTCTTTTGGGAAAAAGTCCTTTCCATACAGATAAGACCAAAATTACTCCATATCTAGGCCCTTTCCACCGTTTGTGCCACAACCAAATGCCTTCAAGCAAATCTAGAGAATAATGGCTCAGGACAAAGGGCATTTGTATTTTGTATTCGCCAAATAAAAGTCTGGACCTTAATAAAATCAAGATGCTGTGCCAGGACCTGAAATGGGCTGTACATGACAAACTGAACCTCACTCAACTGTCTGAGTTCCGTAAGTAGAAACGGGCCAAAAACCTATGTACAGAAGTAGTTTACTCAATGTTATCACTGCGATTGGAGGAGCCATAAGATGTTAAATGAAGGGTTTCATACATTTTTAACACAATAGTTTTTGTTAAATAAACTATGTATATACAAACTAGAAATGTGCTTTTGTTGTGTCTTTTATTTGGAATGTCTTTATTACAAATTGGGGTTAAGACAAGGATTCCATGAGTTTAATAGAATTTTATATACAAATAATGACCTCTGTAGGGTTTACATACTTTCAGGTAGACTTTATATGAGTGAAATACAAACTTTAATTTAGATACATGTGTTCAAAGAACATATTTTCCATTGTTAGTTCAGTATTGAGTTTAATATAATTTTTGCCATTGATTAACACAAAAAGTCTATAATGTCAGTGAAAGTGAAAAACAAACTATCCTAATTATAAATTAATTACAAATGTTAAACAGAAAATTCTTGATTGCATAGCATTCACACCATTTGCTACGACACATCTGAATGACAGGTTGTGCAATGTATTGAGGGCTTTTTTTTTTTAAAGAAGACCTCCAAATAGCTTCTTGGCATGGTTAAATTGGTTTAATGGTTAAAAATAAATAGGTTTTGTGGGCATAATACACTTGTGTCCTATTCAAGATAGGTTAATTACAACTCCAGTTAATTTAAATGTATTAATTATTGCCCTAATAATGCAGATGGTTATTTTCAGGAGTGTAGAAATGTCTTGTAATGATTGCCTTATTTTTATAAGCTCAAGAAACGTTTGTTTAATTTAATTTCCGTGACCTTCCCCAAATCGATAGAAGATAAAGGGAGTTGGGCCTGTATGTCACCTTATATCTATACCCCAGTCATGCAGGAAGTCATGGATGTCGACTTAAGAATACATTAACTTGAGAAAAACACTAAGTATATATGTGAAAATACCATGGGTACATTTGGGAAATAAGAATTATTTGTTTCAATTAAAAATATTTTTCTTTGTCTAAGATGAAGGTGCTAAACCAAAATGACATAGCCTTTTCCACTTATTTTACCAAGCAAGACAACAATGCTGGAGGACACTGTAGATTTAGGAGTGATGACAGTGATGTTGTTATTATTAGTATTATTTCAGAGGTTTGTACCTGGAGGCAGGCTGGCGCGCGTCCGTGTGGTTTGTTTACGTCCACAGCAACGAGCTGCCATCCTCCAGCCGAGTCTTCATGGAACATCTGCGACCACAAACACCAAATTTTAGACACACGCAGACACATGAATGCAGTCTCTCTGGAATACGCACACCCGTACTGCACATTTCCACTCACAAACACTAGATATTTTTTTAACGAACACTGAGCACTGTGTTTATTAATATATTTTCCGACACTTGTTTGTACAGCTTGGCAGCTGACCATTTTCTGCATTCAACAATGCCAGATCGCTCCTCAAAACGACAGGTTGCTGCAGCACAAACAGACTGCGAGCCAGGCTCACTGACAGGAGGCAACAAACTGGAGAAGAGGCTGAAGAGTATCATTCCATCCAATGGAGTTGTGGTGTACCATACACAGCTTGTTAGTTTGAGCTCAGTTTTATCTAAACTGAACTTGTCTGAAAAGCTGGAGAATGTAACATTCAGTGACATTAAATAAAGTAATATTATTTTATTTGAGCTGTTTTTAGTTGAATGGGTACAGTAAAGCAATAAACCGATTGAAATGTATCCTTATCAGGGCATTTAAAACTCCATGCTTTTGCTAGACACAGAGAAGGGTCTTAAATGATTCTATTTAATCAATTTTGGTGCTATTAACAGTGAATACGGTCTCACTTAAAATACTTTGTTTAAAACTAATACTAAAAATTACAACTAGGGAGTCATTGAGGAATGTGTTATAGTATGTCAAACACCCCACCTCCCATCTCAATGGAATAGCAAGGAAATGGAATATCAGTCGTCTTCCGCTTAGATGAAAGGAAATAGTAATGTGCTAGCCTGCATGATTGACAGCCTACCATATCACTCTGGCTAATTGGCTTTTTTGTCTCTAAATAAAAGATTGGGGGGTGACAGTGTGAATATAATCAAATTTGATAGCAACAGAAAAGCGTAATTGTTTTCAAGGTCGTAATACTTTCTGTCTTGATGCCAGGGGCCCTTAGTACAGTTGTGAACAAATTCTTCACCGAGGATGACATGACAACACAAGCTCTTTTAGATGAGACCAACAACTGCCTAAGACTTTAAATAATACCAAAAACATTGCTATTTTAGATTCAGATTCATCTATTTTCGCAGCTTCACTCTAACTCTTATAGCAAGTATGACATTGACCATTGACTATTTTAATATAAGAATATAAACCAATAGTATGTTCTCAAATCATAGCTTGGTTGAAGCATGAGCTTTGTTGTTTTCGTGAAACCAAAACGCCACCCAAACATACACATCCTTTACTTACTAGTATTTTTTTATTTGGATGTTTTGTTCATCTTACACTGTAGAGGGAAGGGATTGTGGCAACATTTAAACACAATGTAATACATGCCAAACACAACACAAACACAAAACAACTGCCCATTCTAATAGGGAAAGGAAGACAATGTTTGTTAATGAATGCAAACATTGCATACGCTTTGTAGATGCCAAAGCACTTTTCCCATTCAATAAAACAAATCAGCGTTGTTCAGTCTTTGAAAGGGGTGTGTTAATTTATGTGACTTTCGGGCCGCATTTAGACCCCATAGGTTTGCGAACATTTTGATGCGTTGTAAACTCTTTTTTTTTTAATTGATGAAAAATAAACCGGACATTGTTTGTTGGGGAACAGCATCCTCGGGAATGGCGGACACAGGCCACACAGCCAGTCTTGTCACCGCTCAATTTAAGTACTTAAGCTTCTAAGTAGCTCCTCTCTCTCTAGGATTTATCATCAATCCAACTGTTCTTTCCGCTCGAGAATTGATATGGTAGATTCTGTTTATTCTCCCCCCTATTATAATGATTTTGGACAAGTCATCGGTATTCTACAGAAGTCTACAAAGCTGTTTTGTATGTTGTTTTATCAAGGAATCAGCTTGGTTTTGTGCCTCCTAAAGTACACTGTCTGAAACGCTATTTGGACTTACTTTTATGTTGGGGGAAAAATTAAGCTACTGTGAACAGAAAAACAAATCTTTAAAACACTTATTCTGACTCTAGTCTCTTGTTTTACTGTCCCACTGGGTTTATTTGTGAGGGCTCGTCACACAATCTACACACAATATCCCAAAATGGAAAAAGAAAAACTGAAATAGTTAATGTTATAGCATTGTATGTCGAAACACCATGACTCTAGATCTAGCCGTCAAACTAAAACAAAGTAACCGAGCAAGAAGGGCGTTGGTCACCGAGATGACCTAGATCCCAATGGCAACTTGCTCTGCAGGTGACAATGACCCAATGCAAAAAGCCAAGACAATGCCAGAGTAAATTTAAGGCAAGTCTGTGAATGTCCTTGAGAGGTCCAACCAAAACTTTTCTAATGGATAATTGTGTTCTTGTTGTTCCCATTTAAAATATAAAAAAATACAATTATTTTAGTCAACTCCAAATAACGTCAAACCAAAAGGCACTTTGCTCTCCTTCTATGAGTGTAAAGTATTTGATATTTAATAAACTGAAATCAAAATACTGCAATGTGTTGCATAAAATGGAGCAATAGTACTTATTTTTTATCAAGTAAATCAACACTTATATCCAGTCTAGCCTGAACACCTATATCCAGTCTAGATTAAACCAGCCCTTTCATACTACCAGCGTATGTGTATGCACAAAACACATTGTTGTTCGAGCCTGATTGGTAAACCGAGCAGAGTAAACCAATTCCTATCAATGTAGGCCAATTTTGTTGTTTTCTAATTGGTTAATAAAGGCCATATTTATTTTTTCTTTCAGCTGCTTAATATACATATATTTGATATGAATTTGAGATGACTATGTTAGTCGACGAGACAAACAAGAACCAAAGCCATAGCCACTCTCTCTTTTCACCGCCTTCTCTAACTTCGTCCCTATTGGCATACCCAAGAGAACCAACACGGAACACTGGAAGCCCAGAGGGTCTTGGTGCCAGACAGAGCAGTGCCAAGCCAACGTTTTCCTGCCAGCACCATGTTGTGCCGGCAACTCCTACGGCACAATGCCATTCTACTCTATGCCACTCTATCGGCCACCGTGTGAGTCTGTGTGACTATGTGCATGTAGCAAAAACGTTAAAACACACACACACCAGCTCTTGAGCTGTCAGCCCACGCTGTAGATACACAGCATGTATTCCCTTTCCTAGTATGACTCACATCTAAGTTTGTATGTGTGTTTTGCCATATGCGCCATTTTCTGGACTCTAACCATGGCTCCAGAGGATGTCTGAAATTCCCCTAAAACCTGTTTATTTGCAAAGCAAAATGTTTTACTGGGTAGTCACAAATGTTTTTGTCCACTGTAATAAGGTTAGTGCATTATTCATATGTGAGCTAGGTGGCACAACCTCGATTAGTGTAATGAAGAAGCTATCAGTTGTGCTAGAAAAATAATCTAAATTTCCTTTGGGTCATAATAACTGCACAGACAAGACCCAGGTAATATACCTTTTGAAACACTGAGCAAATTCCCCAAAACTCTGAGGACATGAGAGTGCATTTGTGGAATTAACTGATTGAGATACATGGTCAACTTAAATATACAAGGACAAAAGGGCACATTTAACTTCTCACCTCTCCATTTCTCAGTGTCATAATGTGGTGCTGGCTGTAAAGAATGGGCATATGGCCACATTGAGAATGACAGAGCAAATTCAACATACCATAGCAATTCTTCTGCCTTGGGATTGTTAGCTCAGCCCACGCACACTGTTATTCTAAGGAACCAAAAGCCCTTTCCTGTGATTTTATTTGATACTTTGCAGTGTAATGGTCCTAATACTCTAACACCGTGCTTGTCAACAAAAGCATGGTACCAAGTGTGTAGAAATGATGGTCATGGAACACAAATAGATAAGTAATGAAATATTTAAATTTTTACTAAAATCACAGCTACATGTATTAGGAACTGATGTTTTGGCCTTAAAAAGTGACCTTGCCAACATTCTTTACCAAAAATATGAGCTGCATGTACGTTTTGGTCAGAATGTTGTTTTCTTGTGTAATTTCAAAGATTTCTCTCACTATAGCATAAATAATTTTGTTCTTAAAAAACTGTGAAACCAGAGAAACAAACTGATTTAATATGGGTCGAGGCCAAACCTCAAATTCTAGTGTGTATATCTGTGGGTGTGTGTGTGGTTGCGCGATAGTACCTGTGTGGTGGCAGTTGAGGTGGTGCTGCTTCGCGAACCCCACATTTGCTGGAACTGAACTCTAATCTCAGCGAACGTCTCAATGATGACAGCAATAAAAACATTCTGAGGGAAATAGAGAATCCAATGAAAAGGGTTGGGAGGGTACACTTAAGGACAGACACAGGTGTCTGGGAAAACAGAATGAAACAGAGACGATAGAAGAAGAAGAAAATATCAAGTGTGCTTCAATATTATAGAGATGCAGAAAAAGAGAGAAGTAGGGAAATCAAAATGTATAGCAGAAAGCACATGAAAGTGACGTTAAAAGTAAACAAAATAAAAATATTAGCAAATTTTTCCAGGCCTGAGCTATTCTTTTCATGGTCTCATAATAATATTGTAACGTTGTAGCGTTGGCATGGCAATGGGGGGACGTTGGACGTGTAGCAAAAGACAAAACAGAAACAACAGACAGACAGAACAAGACACAATTGGGACAAGAGAAAATGAAATAAGGACAGCAATCAGGTAAGGGCAAACACTAATAAAACAAGTGTCTCTGATCCAAATGAGCGAGGGCATGCACATTTGACTTCATCCAAAACAAATACTCCCCCGCCCTCTGCTCCATGAGAGAAAAGGGGAAAGGCGGAGTTTGTTAGCTGGCGAACAAGATCCAACGCATGAATCCCAACCCTTTGGAATGGGAAATGACCGGGAGGGCCGGCTGCCATGCCAACAGTAGCTTAATAATATCATGTAGACTCACAATTTACTTCTTTACTTGATTTACTTAGTTTTACACCACTGTTGAATATACTATAACATCACTGCAATTAAAACCATGAATCCACACACTACACATGAGCGACAATTGACAACGGAGCAACCTTGTCATCATTTAGACAACAAAGCCTACAAAGCGGAGCGAGAAGTCAATCAAGGTAAATAGCCAGTTAGTACACTGGTAGGTATTTAATACCACTGTGCATTATCATTCCACTATTATACAAAGTACTAAAGAACATAACTGAAATGGCAAAACACAAAGTTTCATTCTCCAACATCTTTCAAGAAAACTTTCATGTGACACTAAGACACATGTAACCACAACAGTGTTTCTGGGTAATTACTACTCGTTTGAATGTCTTTGAGCCGACTGGAGGACTCTAGTGTACCACACCCAGCAACTGATATTGAAAGGGCAGAATGATGGAGAAAATAAAACGTGTAATGTATACAGTTCTGTACATTTATATAAACAAGTTATGCAAAAGCCAAAGCCTCTGAAAAAGTAATTGTCCCCTTAGACTCAAAACTGTATTGACCAGCCTAAGCAGCAATGACTGCCCCCAAACGCCTCATGTAGATGAGCAAGTCAAGCTGCTTATTATAATTCACATAAATCAGTCGATCAGAGACTGCAAAAACATAAGCAGTGCCAAAATGAACTGATTATTAGATTAAAAAGGTAAGAATACTTGTTAGCTCAGCAGTCAGGAAGACTTCAAAGTGGATGACCAAAATATGCTGACCATAGTTAGGTTTCCGACAAATCAGGGACACAATCCAGAAAGTAGGTGCGAATTTGTTAGCCAGAACTATTTACAGAACGCTACACCACCCACAATATGGTGGTTGGACAGCACTACGCAACAAAACTAAGACAAACATGTACCAAAGTGATGGCAGGGAGAACAAAAATGTAACCAATAAATCAACTTAAATGTGACATAAGTCGGGGGGTGTGTTTTGGACATCTGTTGCAGCAACTGGACAAAAAAGGACTAATTTGCTTTCATTGATGATGTAGCTGCTGACCGAAGAAGTAGGATGAATTGTGTACAGAAAGGTCACTTTGCCTTGTAGAAGGACAAAGACCTCAAACAGTAGTTCAGGGTCCAAAAATGTAATTCCACCAAGTAAATCACCTGATCTAAATGCAATTGAGTATAATAATGGATGCAGAACAGGTCTAGCACAACAGCATCAAGGAAGATACCCAGCTTGAAATTTCTATGAATCTCAGAATGTGGTCATCAATTGCAAAGAACTTAGCACTCAAAAAGACACCTGATTACATAGTCGATTACCTTTGGTGTTATTTTATCTCTGGCTCCCTCCATATAGTATTACTACAATTGCCGGAACATGTGTCTCATTTTAGGCAAACAGTGTTCCGGGTACTTTAGGTGTCTGGGACATGGAATAGGCTACATAAACAAAACATGCCTTATTAACACAAACATTTTGATGAGCATAGTCTATTTTGCAATTTGTAAATTCCTGCACTTATTCTATACCATGTCAAGCGCTGACTACAACCAACAAAATTATCAAACCAAATTCAACATAAAAAAAGCAACAATGCAAGAACAGAAAGGGGGCCAATACCTTTTTACAGCACCGTATTCAATTTAGCAGAACCATTTAGCTGAAACCACGACCCTGGCATTGTCATTGCCACTCCCTTACCAACTGGTCCATGCAGAAGAGTCTTCACACACAAGATACGAGCAACACTTTTATCGGGCCTGCTACGATCCAGTCTCTATAAACATCCTGCATTATGCTTTCTACTGAGCATACTGTGCAGGCCATGTTAAAAGGGACTAGATCGTAGCAAGCCAGGTAAATCTGTCATTTGTACCTTGACAAGCCAGGCCAGGAAAAATATGAGCGTGATGAAGTAGAAGTAGGAGCGCCAGCGCGGGAAACTGTCGATGGCCCGGTACATAAGAAACACCCATCCCTCCTGAGATGCTGCCTCATACACGGTGAAGATACTCGTACCTATAGAGAGGGATCAAACAGTCAATTTGGTGGTGTGAAATTGCTTGGAATTTCAGAATCTGTCTCTGTGTAGCCTTTGAGGTGTTTAACAATGTTTTGGCAGTAAGAGTACTTCTGTCATGGCTACTAAAGGATTTTTGACAGAAGAAAGAGAGAGAAAAAGCCAATCTGATGCAGAGTCCTAAGTTGAGCAAAATTTAAACACACACACGCACAAAAACGCACAGGTTCAAATCAACTGTTTATGTGGTACAACAGCTTTTATTCAACCAATTAAAATGTTTTCTTTAGATTGTTCCTTTTCATTCTAACAGTAATGCCTTGAGTTTCTCCTCTCATTCTACAGTAGAATTGAAAAGATTCCCTGGTGCTTACAAGTGAAAACAAGTATTCATTAAAACAAGCATTCCTTTTGAGGATGATTCAATGTACGATGAGCTTGACAAAAACTTAAAAACAAAAAAACCTTTATGTTTATTTAGAAAAATTAAGTCACTGAATTGCCCCACCATATCTTGCGGTTTATTTGTGATTATTCAGACCATTTCACAGTATGTATCATGTTGATGTTTAATAACCAATACTGACATGCAGACAAAGATATCCATGCTGCACACACACAAACACACTTGCATCATCATTGAATGTTAAACACATTGTATTCCAACGCCAAACTACTGCCATGGCCAAAAGATTTAATAGACAAAAATATAAATATTCACAAAGTCTGCTGCCTCAGTTTTTATGATGGAAATTTGTATATACTTCAGAATGTCATGAAGAGTGTTCAGATGAATAGCAATTAATTGCAAAATTTACTTAATCCCCCAAAAAACAGCCCTGCCACAAAAGGACCAGCTGACCTCATGTCAGTGATCCTCGGGTTAACACAGGTGAGAGTGTTGACGAGGACAAGGCTGGAGATCACTCCAGCTAATTGTCATGCTGATTTAGTTAGAATAGCAGCCTGGAAGCTATAAAAGGAGGCTGAGGCTTAAAATCATTGTTCTACCTTTTTTAACTATGGTTACCTGCAAGGAAACAAGTGCAGGTAAAATTGCACCTAAATCTACCATTTATTGCCCAAGAAAGTGATGAATCCCCTTTCCGATTGTTTGAGGCATCCGGAAAAACGCCTTCAGTCAATCAGTCCTATATCATGCCAAAAAAAAGCATCCTGACACTATTCATATGTGGGGTTGCTTCTCAGCCAAGGGAGTGTGCTCACTCACAGTTTGCCTAGGAACACAGCCACGAATAAAGAACAGTACCAAAACATCCTCTGAGGGCAATTTCTCCCAACCATCCAAGAACAGTTTGGTGACGACAATGTCTTTTCCAGCATGATGGAGCACCCTGCCATAAGGCAAAAGTGATAAATAACTGGCTCGGGGAACAAAACATAGACATTTTGTGTCCATCCAAATCCCCAGACATGAATCCCATTCAAAACTTCTGATCAATCCTCCAGAGGCGGGTGGACAAACAAAAACACACAAATTCTGAAAGACTCCAAGCTTTGATTATGCAAGAATGGGCCCCCATCAGTCAGGACGTGGCCAGAAGTTAATTGACAGCAATCCCGGGTGAATTGCAGAGGTCTTGAAGAAGAAGGGTCAACAATGCAAATATCTCCTTGCATGTACTTAATGTAATTGTAAATAATAGCCTTTGACACTTGAAATGCTTGTAATTATACTTCAGTATACCATAGTAAAATCTGACAAAAAGGTCTAAATACACAGCAGCAGCAAACTTAGTGTTAACCAATACTTGTATTGTTCTCAAAGTTCACCCACGTCAACAAATAAAAAAAATTGTGTCTGTTGATTTGACAACATCTTCTGGGCTGGAAAAATGGGTTCCCTGCATACTGTTAAATTGAAATTAAACTTCTGGGATTGTCAATTCTACCACTTTTCTTTCTGCAGCTGAGAAGATTTGTGAACACTTTGAAGTGGGCTACCTTCATGCTAAGAGCGTTGTTATGGATGAACAGCACAGGGTTATGAAACCCTCATCAAATCTTCTGGGATACACTTAAAAAGACTAGAAGTGCATCCCAGAAGTAAACAATCTTGTTCTTGTTTCTCACCACATCTAAGGAGAATAATGACAGTTTTAACATTAATGACATGAGTCTGAAAACTATGATAAGAAGCCAACACTGAATCAGGGAGGGAATTGTCCCAAAAGAAAAGTACATACTGCACAATACAGTTGTGACAGTTCTTTTCTTTTAACGTTTCAATTGGTTACAGTGCATCCGTATGTAACGATTCCCTCCAGCACAGCACCGCCTGGTGCTGGAGAATGTATGTCGAACACTTCTAAATGACCGCACCCCGGACTCGCGTGACTGTTTACATGCACCTGTTCCCACTTTGTTGTAGTGTGTGGGTGTGTATATGTCCCGTTGTTTTGTCCCTCTGGGTCGTTCGTTGTTGTTGGTTTATTTAGCACACGTCACGCTAGGTGTTTTTCTTTTATCCTGTATTAAGTACTTGTTCTTTTTTTTTTTTTTATAAATCTCAGTTTTCGTAAATATGTTAGCACATGGTTCCTCCTCACTCCACCGACGTGACACCGTAAAGTATTCCCAGCGTGTAGCAATACACGATACCTGACTAGTCCAGCTGCTACTCTGCTGACCCCCCCTCCCAACCTAGAAGATCCTGACGATTCCGGCTGCCACCAGGCTGAACCCCTAATCAACCTACCCTGGACTGTTCCTGTCCTGCCAATTTGATCATGCCTGTCAACCTAGATCAGGCATTTTAGACTCTGGACATAGCTCATGTGAATTTATTAATTATTAGCAGTATTCTCACCCTGCACAGCCACAATACGTATGGCCACCCCTTTGAGCCTGGTGCCTCTCTAGGTTTCTTCCTACACTCCGGCCCCGTAGGGAGTTTTTCCAAGCCACCGTGCTTCAATCCTGTTGTTGCGTGCTCACTGGGGTTTTAGGCTGGGTGTTTTTGTAAAAGCACTTTGTGACAACTGCTGTTGTAAAAAGGGCTTTATAAATAAATTTGATTGATTGATTGACCAGTTAGCTCAGTAAAGGTCAAATTACCTGCTTAACCCAGAAAGACCTTGAAAGTGGATAACCACTCAATGCTCACTATCTCACTTCAAAATAAATAACAAAAAACTCTCAGACAGATCAGGTACAAAATCCAATAGGCACTTGTGGTTCTTCCTGCCAAACTACAGAGGCTGCATGTCAAAATTAGATCTAGAAAAAGGTATTGGACAAATCTTAACATGTACAAAAGGGATGGCTAGAGCAAAGTGTTGCTTACTGTAAGCAAGTGGATGAAAGTTAACTAATTCAAGGGAAGATGGAATATACTTACTGATCCATTGTTATCTACGAAAAAAAATAGTTTGTACCAAAACTCTTAAAGTTGAAAGTACAGAAAACGGTGAGTTAATCAAATAACATACAGCTGGCTAGCTTAGCTAACTAGCATCTCTAAACTCTGCCATCCAATAAACTTAGAGTTTTGTGTTAATAAATGTTGTCATCTAGTTCTGTAGCAGAGTTTTGCGTGACTACCACACCTTTATTGGCTTCCTTTATTGTCCACCTGATCTTTTCTCACTTGAAGGGCCATTGAGCCAATGTCACATGAGAGATACATCCTCTTCATCACACATAATGTTAACCAAATACTATTAACCAAATACTATTAGAATGTTAACACATTATTCGGATAGTAAATTCTTGTTGAATTTACATCCCTTGTAAATAACCTCACATTAAAGAGGACAGTCTGCATTTTAACCACTCACGCATTGTTTCATTTCAAATCCAATGTATGGAGTACAGAGCAAGACTTTGATAGAGATCCTTAACTAGTGTGAGTTTGGGCATGTCAACGTGCATACCAAGTTCGTTGAACCCGCTGTAGCCCAACTCCTGTCTGCTTAGCCCAAGTTCTTCCAGATCCACACACTTAAAACCGACAGGACACACGTAGCCCTCCCCAGCTGGAGAACAGTGAGTGTCGGGGATGGCCAGGCTGTTCCAAGTCACACTACTAAAAGGACAGAGAAAAGCACAGAGGAAAAACATATTAAATACACATTGCAAAATGGTATGCAATTGTTGTTGACAAAGTGCTTTGATTGTTGAGACTGGTTTTGAGTAAAGGCTCATAGCTGAATAATTGCTTGATCGAATCCCCCAAACTGGCAAGGTGAAGAAAACAAAATGTTATTCCGACTATAAGCAATGCAGTTAAGCTCAATTGTTCCCTTGTTCATTGCTTTGAAAGAGAATGTTTTCTCAGTGAAATTACCTCATGAAATAATATGGTCTTAAAGCTGAAACCTCCCCATTAAACAACTCTCAATGACATCATACTAAATATAATCTCAACTACAGCCCCCCTTCTCGTATCTCCTATAATTTATCCGCAGGGATACTTTTTCAAAACAAAAATTTATTTCTAAAGATAATACATGAAAATCAATTCAATAGACTAAACTGTGACATGTACGAAAAAACAACGAGAACGAGGCTGTAATGTTGAGGAACGTTACTGCTTAAAAATTCAGACATCACACATGGAAGAATTAAAGCACAGAAAACAATGGGAAAACAACCGAGCTATGGGTGCTGGAATCAAATCCCCTCAGAGAAAAACTGTGCATTTCAATCCCAACACATGTGGCATACTCAATATGCAGGTATTACATCAGCTCTGCATTGAAGAACAAATGGCTATTCTGTTTTTCCACTTTCATATTGAGATGACTTTTATTTGACCTTGAGCAAAACCGAATATCCTAACAGTTGTTGCTCAATGACTAGGCTTATTCAGGCATACATCACTCTGTTTAGAAAGCTGTGCTAGTGTTCCATCCACCAAAAAGCTGATTGATTAATATCCAGCTCTGCATGCTGTGTGACAGCAATAAAACAAATTGTGGAAAAAATTGTAAAAATTAATTCTATTATATTATGATGATTAACATATTCGTATTGCGTGAGAAAATGTCCCTTGTTTATGTAAATTATTTATAGTAAATACAAAAAACATGCCATGTACAATAGACAACATATGATTGATATGAAAGCAAACTTTATCTTGAGCCACTCAGGTGTAATTCCAGGAGCTGTTTCACACCTCTCTTTAGTTAATTAGTATAACCAGAAATGAGTACATTGTCATACAGGTCTAGGAATGTCGTAGTACCCTTCCTTGCCCAGAGTCAGAAAGTAGTGTCTTGTCAGGATGGGGGGAAGACGTGGTTCTTATTAATAGGGCCCATTGCTGATGCAGAGAATCAGCAATGGTACTTTTTGTCAAAAGTACCACAGGACTGCCAGCCTAGCAAGAGGGGGGTGCCAGCAAAGAACAGCAGAGCAAAGCGGGAAGAGATGAAGAAATCCAAGACTGCGCCTCAAGGTGGCAACATGGGGCATCTGGTGCATGAGACCAGAATGGCAATTGTATGCCCGTTTCAAGTCAGCCCACAGCATCTCAATATGTTTAAGTTCTGGGCTTTGACTTGGCCATTCCAGAGCTCTCCATTTCTTTCTTAGGTATGTTAAAAAGGGAGTGTCCCTTAATAAACCCAGTATCGTCCTCTGATATGATTCTAGGCAAAACCTCCTCCAGTCGCTTCACTATTACTTTACCCAGTACTTTCTCATCAACATAAAGAAGGCTTGGGGGGCCTGAATGAAGAGCAGGAAGTAGGCTCTTACGCAATTTATGCATGCCTTAGCATCCGTGGCAACGAGACACGTGCCAGTGACTCATTGTACATAGACTTTAAGTTCACTTTGCGTGAACTTAAACATTGGGCACCTTGAGCTTTACTACTCTGCATGGACTTGATTAACTACACAACCTCTTCAAGGCTGAGAGTTCACTTGCACTGTCGAGAGAACAGAAGGAGTCTACAGATCATCCAGAACCAAGTCATACGGGCAGTATCTGATGGGAAGTCAGATGCACATTTGGAGGAATAGAATGATTTGAATGTGTCGTTGATCCCCTTAGGGTCTGAAATTAAACTACAAGAAGGATCATTAATTTGGGGAATTAGACAAGAAGCAGTCTTACCTGCCCTGTCTCCATGCTCATAACACGTAGCATGTGAGCACAACAGCAGCTGATCGGCATCTTCAGTGGACAAGAGGTTGAATTTGTACTGCAAGTTCAAGCGTTGCTTATACAGCATTCAAGTTGACAACAGGGCATACTGGTGATCTAGTATAAGGATGGTCTTCAGAAAGGTCCTCTAACTTGGCCTTTTGACCATTTGTTCACATGAGAGGATTAGGAAATAATTAGGTAGGCCTTAAGCGATTCTCATTTGAAACAAGACAATTATCAATAGAAGTGAAATAAGGTCACAGAAGGCTGCATCAGATAGAACAAGAGAGTTAAACCGCCAACAGGGAAAAAAACAGGGTTGTTCAACAAGCTTTGCCTGGTCAATAAGAAAATAGTTGATACAAGAGAAAGTGTGAGTACACACACCCATTCTCAGCCATAAAAGATGAACAGGATTAACAGATGGGAAGGGATTAGTGAAGGGATATTCCCCCAACAACCAATTGGCAAATTCAACATAATCAAAGTTCTTATACATTGAGAAAACTACTGGTGCCTGTTACGACTAAATACTTCCCATTACTGTCAGAGATTACATTAGTAGCTGATAAAGGAATTCTATGGCCAATAAAAATTGCAGCTCCTCTGGCTGTCGAGTTAAAAAGTGAATGGAAGATCTGAGTAAACCTGGAGTTTGCAGCCTTGAGTGATCCTTATTACGTAAATGAGTCTCTTGAAGAAAATTCCACATCTGCATTTAGCTTCTTCAAGTGAGAAAAGACCCTAGACCTCTTGACAGGAGTATTCATTGATTTGGTATTTCAAGAAAAAAACCTTACAGGAGAGTGAGCGTCTAGCTCAGTGATACCAGTGTTAGTTCCTCCAGATATATAAAATAACTAAAGGAAAATGTGCCCAGCATTTGAATAGAAAACAGAGTATTGAAAGAAAAAGAAAAACACAAAAACATAAATACAAATATCCCTCCCCTCAACCATCTCTCCTACCCAAATCCATAGTCTCTTTCCCAAACAAAAACAGCTAGTCGGCATTGTAGGCAGCTACAATGGGCCCCACATGTGCTGTGTATGCCTCCTAATGGTGACTGTCATAAGATTTTGTGAATAGACTGATGGTGACTATGCCTCCTGACAGGGTGTTTTACATGTGACTGTCATTGGTTTTATGGCAAGGATCAGGACATCTGGGGTTTGTCATGGGATAGACCTTGTGTACTGAATTGCTATTAACTTTGACCCCCTCCAATGTGCTTTTGGCAGGAAAGGTTGTGTTAACATTATAATATTTAGAGATTGCCAAGAGAACATGTGAGAACATGTAAGACTGTGGAACATTGATGGACTCATGCTAATAAAGATGGAATCTCACTTGACTCAAATGGCTCATCATTTGGTTGTAAACGGGAGTCTAACAGTGCCTTATCCAGACTGAAAGTTTCAGCTCTTTCTAAAGATGTTAAATAGGATTTAGATTCATAGAAGGCCACTTCAGAATAGTCCAATATTTTGTTTTTATCTTTTCTTGGGTGCTTTCAGCTGTGTGATTTGGGTCATTATCCTGTTGGAGGACCCATGACCTGCACCTGAGACAGAGCTTTCTGACATCGAGCAGTAAGTTTAGCTCGAAAATGCATTGATAGTCTTGAGTTACCATCTTGCCACGCACAGACTGAAGGCACCCTCTGTCACACGCAGCAAAGCAGCCCCAAAACATAAACAAAGCCTCCTTCGTGCTTCACTGTAGATACAGTGTTCTTTTTTTTGAAAGCTTCCTTTTGTTGTCTGCGAACATAGAGCTGATGTGACTTGCCAAAAAGATCTAGTTTTGACTCATCTGTCCAAAGGACATTCTCCCAGGTGGATTGTGGCTTGACAATATGCATTTTAGCAAATTCCAGTCTGACATTTATATTAATTGTTTTTCCAAAGGTGTTCTCCAGCTTTCTCTGGTCCATTTTCAGTATGTTGCACACTATGATACCAAACAGCACAGTGACTACTTTTCTCCATTTGAATGACTGATTACAAGATTGAAAAAGTGTGTGCCACTAATAAAATAAACTAATTTGATTCAAATATCCCTATACCCCAATTATTACTGGGGATGCCGCCACTACAATAATCTCATATCTAAATGTATTATTGTATTATTATAGCCACCCTAACTCCTATAGTTCTTGCACTACAGAGACATAACAAGTGTGTGTGGCAATGTGTATCTTGTTTCCAATTGCGTTCATATTGTTTTGTGGAAGGTTTCTTTGCAAGGATTATGAAATGCTCACGTTTTTATGGCAAACACATAGCCAAACAGAACGATGGGTAGCTTGCCACACTGAACGCCGGTTACCTAGCAACTTATGTTTGTCAAACTTTCCAGAATGAGGCCGTGCAAATGGCAGCCGGTTCTGAAGTTTGCAAGTAATGCTAACTAGCTACAGTACTGTTAATGCAGTGACAATGAAATTGCACTGACTTCGACAATAGGACTTAATTAAGTTATTTTCCAAACTTCCTGCCAGCTATTCATTATTCTTTTGGCGGGAGATAAATAGGTAGCTAGCTAGCAAGCTAGCTAATGAGACATATTGTTTTGTTTGTATTCAGGAGATTGCCAGCTAAGAACTAGGAGGTTATCTGTGTTAACTTACTGTAAGTACACAGCAGGACACCGGATACAGCTGGTGCAACTGCAACCACACTGCAAGTTTCACTGAAATTGTAGTTGTTCTAGTTTATCTTTTCTAAGTACCAACAAAGGTTTCCAGAATATTTTAGAATATCTTTGTAGAATAGGCAATAAATAATATTTATGATACAGTACCATTCAATTTTATCACATTTCAGGAGGAACGAAGTTTAATGAGTTGTAAGAGGACTAACAAATTTGACAACGTATATGACAACTATATATACAGCTCTGGAATAAACCTAGACCTTTTTCGTAAAACAGCATCTCTAAATGTATAGCAGCCATTCCATTCCTGTATCTGTTGAATTCCAACACTGAATGAGGTACTGATTATGTGATCACCTGTACCAAATTTTATTAAACAAAGAAAAGTATAAAAACCACTGCTGTGGTCATCACTATCCTCTTGCAATAGGACCAGCTAGACAGCAAAAACAGTGTTTGTAGTACCTCCAATGTAATTGGAATCAGACAATAATTTTTTACTGCAGATAAAAATTTGTTTTCTTCCTCTGCTGATTTTGTACGTTTGCCCACTGACAAAGAAATTAACATTCAATAATTTTAATGGTAGGTATATTTGAACAGTGAGAGACAGAATAACAACAAAAAAATCCAGAAAAACATTTCAAATAAGTTATAAATTGATTCTCATTTTAATGAAATAAGTATTTCACCCCTTTGCAAAACATAACTTAGTACTTGGTGGCAAAACCCCTGTTGGCAATCACAGAGGTCAGACGTTTCTTGTAGTTGGCCATCAGGTTTGCACACATCTCAGGAGAGATTTTGTCCCACTTCCCTTTGCAGATCCTGCCCAAGTCATTAAGGTTGCGAGACTGAAGTTTGGCAACTCGAACCTTCAGATCCCTCCCCAGATTGTCAATAGGATTAAGGTCCAGAGACTTGCTAGGTCACTCCAGGACATTTATGTGCTTCTTCTTGAGCCACTCCTTTGTTGCCTTGGCTGTGTGTTTTTGGTCATTGTCATGCTGGAATACCAATCCACGGCCCATTTTCAATGACCTGGCTGAGGGAAGGAAGTTCTCACCCGAGATTTGACGATACATGGCCCCATCCATGGTCCCCTTGATGCAGTGAAGTTGTCCTGTCCTTTTAGCAGAAAAACACACCCAAAGCATAATGTTTCCACCTCCATGTTTGGCGGTGGGGATGGTGTTCTTGGGGTCATAGGCAGCATTCCTCCTCTAAACACGGCGAGTTGAGTTGATGGCAAATACATTTGGGTCTCATCTGACCACACTTTCACCCAGTTCTCTTCTGAATCATTCAGATATTCATTGGCAGACTTCAGACAGTCCTGTACATGTGCTTTCTTGAGCAAAGGGACCTTGCAGGCGCAGCAGGATTTCAGTTCTTCACGGCTTAGTGTTACCAATTGTTTTGTTGCTGACTATGGTCCCAGCTGCCTTTAGATCATTTAAAAGATCCTCCCGTGTAGTTCTGGGCTGATTCCTCACCGTTCTCATGATCATTTAAACTCCACAAGGTGAGATTTTGCATAGAGCCCTGGACCGAAGGAGATTAACAGTAATTGATTATTAGTTTCTTCCAATTGCAAATAATCACAACAACTGTTGTAAACCTCTCGCCAAGCTGCTTGGCGATGGTCTTGTAGCCCATTCCTACAATCTTTTCGCTGACATCCTTGGACAGCTCTTTGGTCTTGGCCATGGTGGAAAGTTTGGAATCTGATTGATTGCTTCTGTGGACAGGACAGGTGTATTTTATACAGGTAACAAGCTGTGATTAGGAGCACTCCCTTTAAGAGAGAGCTCCTAATCTCAGCTTGTTACCTGTATAAAATACACCTGGGAGCCAGAAATCTTGATAGAGGATCAAATACCTAATTCACTGAGTACCATGCAAATCAATGTATAATTTTTTTTTAATTACACTTTCTGGATTTCTTTTGTTGTTATTACCATTAAAATGATAATGATAATTTCTTTGTCAGTGGGCAAACGTACAAAATCAGCAAGGGATCAAATAATATCTTCCTCCACTGTACATGCCAAAAGAGTTGAAAAGGAAAGGTTTGAGTGAGGAAAAGAAGTGTTCAATTCTGTCTTTACTGGCAGAGAGATACAGTGAGCATCAGGTTGCTTCCATTCTTAAAATCTCAAAGACGGTGGTTCATAAGAACAAGGTCAAGCAGCAGACATTGGGGACAACAAAGCTATAGACCGGCAGAGGGCGAAAACAACTCTCCACTGACTGGGATGACCGCCAACTCATTTGAATGTCAGACAAAAACCGTAGAATTATCAAGTGACCTAAATAAAACAGCAAATGAGAGCTGGGGTGAAGTGCATGGCGTGGATCGAAACAAGCTCCTAGGGGAAGATCTGAAGATCTGAAATTCTGCTAAGCTAGAGAAAAGCCATTCATCAATGAGAATCAAAAAATAGCTAGGTGGAGATGTGCAAAAGAGTATATGTATTAGACCATAGATGATTAGAGGTAATCATCTCTGATGAGTAAAATGTCAAGTCTGAGGATTGATTTTTCCAGCATGAAAAATGCCAGACTGCCAGGTCAATCAAGGTGTGGATGGAGAACCAAAAGATCAAGACCCTGTCATGGACAGCCCAATCTCCAGACCTAAACCCCATTGAAAACCTCTGGAATGCGATCAAGAGGTAGATGAATGGTCACAAGCCATACAACAAAGCTGAGCTGCTTACAATTCTTGCGCCAGAAGTGACATAAAGTCACCCAAAATCAATGTGAAAGACTGGTGGAGAGCATGCCAAGACGCATGAAAGCTGTGATTGAAAATCAGGGTTATTCCGCCTAAAAATGATTTCTGAACTCTTCTTAGTATTAGTATTGTGTTGTTAAAAAAATTATGTGAACTTATTTTCTTTGTGGCCTGACAATTCTGCATCTTTGACCAGTTGCCATTTTCTGCAAATATATGCTCTAAATGAAAATATATGTATTAGGAACTTGGGAAAACAATTTTAACCCATTCTGAAGCAGAATAATTGATCTATGCTTATACAATCCATGTTAATGATGCTTACAGTAAATACATACGATTTGCATGAATTTGGTGTTACAGAATATGTGTTAAATATGTCGGTTTGTGCATAGGTTATAAGTATGTCTATGAGTTAGGGAAACCTGTGGATAGGACATAATGGGAACTTGGGACCAACTCCAGATAAACCTTGTTCTCTGCTCAGCGATACCTTGTTCTCCATATAGGCCCCAGGCCCATACATGGATGTTTATTAAGCTTATGCCCTCTAGGTTACTAAGACGAGTAGCAGTATGATGAGAACCAAATGTTAAAACACTAGATAAGGGATCCCCTGGAATGTGTGTTTTTATCATACCAAAGAATATGTACATGAGTGCACGTTTCCTGTGTGTAACCTACAAGCTTGTAATAAACAATATAGAAGTAAAGTATTGGTTTCCTAGAGTAGTTATATTTGAGAAATTGGAATCAAGTAGACTCCACCCATGAACCTGAGAAGTGGATAATAATTATTCAGCAACAGTACCCCCCTGGGCCACCTTACCAGGTGAACAGTAACTATTAAAAGAGGCTCTTTCATGAGGGAGAAACGAAGACAAGGCTAAATCATATTCAAGTAGTTTCACAAGAGTTGTCACTCAATTCGCTATCAGACAATTGTATCTGCCAATGCAGGAGCCATTTTTCATCTACATACAAATACCCACGCAGTCAAATTCATCCAAGCAATCCCTTCCAACATCAATACAAATTCCCTCTGCACTGTGGGATTGGCTGAAGTGGGTGTTTGTGACTTTGTGCCAAGGGCATATGGGGGGCCGGAGATCCTATGTATGGTATGTGTCCTGTGTTGAAAAACATTCACATCAGGGGAGCTGAGACATAATTTACAATAGTACACACAAATATATACACGGCTGTTAATAAATAATTAATAAATAAATAATTACAAGTATCCATCTTGATGCCCAAATCTCTGCGTGTTAATACACTATTTGGTCCTCCTTGAGGACAGCTTCACTCTTATCTCTCTTTTCTTGTGCTTTATACCCTATGAGATATTTCGTCATTTATTGTATGTTGTAAAAGAGTTTTTAAGTAAGCATATCACAAATGTGACCATCTGTTTAACTGGACGCATGAGATGAATACAGTTAATAAAGTATAATTTACCTAGCCTGATGGTAGCCAAATAACAAACACCCAGAGCCACAGCAATTCCCATTTCATGAATGAATTGTAAAATCTGTCCTTGACTTCTGCCTGTATTCAGTGTCACCTGGGGGAGGAGAAAGCCTTTTAAATAAGCAGAGATGGATAGATTGAGGGCAGAGAGGAGAGCAGGCTTTTAAATTAAATCCAGTGCAACACAGGACATGTTAATGATTGTGATTAGGGCCCGCTCTATCACACAGCGTCACACAGCTCGAACTGGGATGGCGATAGCTTCTTTTGTTTCTCAACAAGCTTTTGGCTCTCCCACGCACCACTCACTAATCATCTTTGTCTGAATATTAAACACCTACACACAGGTACACCATTGTCAACACCTGCTTTTGATTACTGAGGAACAGTGTTTATATGTGCAGCCGATATCTTAACAAAATACATTTCTATAAAAGACATACTCTCTAGACCAGGGGTGCCCAAACCTTTTGGGGGCCATAAATCAAACTTGACTGGGGGCCGTGAGCTGAAAGTAACGTTGCAATATACCAAACTGTATTATATGGCATGGCGGGCCAAATCAAAGGTCTACCTTTTGGGCATTGTTTACCTATGAAACTAACAGCCAACAAATGTTGCAACCATCGGTTGTGTTAAACAAAGATTTAGGGTAGAATCTTAATTCAGCTTGTGTAGCAAGCAAAGCAGTAGATTTCAGTTAATGTCAGAGGTCAGGGTCAAGACTAATAAAAAAGAATCTCAAATTATGATAACAGATCATTTTTTGTAATGGCAATGATTTCACAGAGTGCACATGCACAGTTCAGCAAGATTCAACGGATTGACTATTGTCTATTACACACCATAAAAATGTAAAGAATTAACAAATTCTCTCAGGACCATACGAATACAGTAGGGAGAACAAGTATTTGATACACTGCCAATTTTGCAGGTTTTTTTTACTTACAAAGCATGTAGAGGTCTATAATTTGTATCATAGGTACACTTCAACTGTGAGAGACGGAATCTAAAACAAAAATCCAGAAAATTACATTGTATGATTTTTAAATAATTAATTTGCATTTTATTGCATTACATAAGTATTTGATACATCAGAAAAGCAAAACTTAATATTTGTTACAAAAACCTATGTTTGCAATTAAAGAGATAATACGTTTCCTGTAGTTCTTGACCAGGTTTGCACACACTGCAGCAGGGATTTTGGCCCACCCCTCCATACAGACCTTCTCCAGATCCTTCACATTTCAGGGCTGTCGCTGGGCAACACAGACTTTCAGCTCCCTCCAAAGATTTTCTATTGGGTTCAGGTCTGGAGACTGGCTAGGCCACTCCAGGACCTTAAGATGCTTCTTACGGAGCCACTCCTTAGTTGCCCTGGCTGTGTGTTTCGGGTCGTTGTCATGCCACAACCCTTCTTCAATGCTCTTGCGGTGCAGTCGTCATGTCCCCTTTGCAGAAAAGCAACGCCAAAGAATGATGTTTCCACCTCCTTGCTTCACGGTTGGGATGGTGTTCTGGGGGTTGTACTCATCCTTCTTCTTCCTCCAAACACCAAAGTTTATACCAAAAAGCTATATTTTTGTCTCATCATACCACATGACCTTCTCCCATTCCTCCTCTGGATCATCCAGATGGTCATTGGCAAACTTCAGACAGGCCTGGTGTGGAATATTTTAGTAAAGAATAGATAGCACACCGGGCCTGTAGGGCGTATACTCAGATAGTAAGACTGGGGTGATAAATGTTACTTAGTACATTCCAGGAGTAGTGCCATAAGTAAAGAGGTTAAGGCAAGAACACTCTGTATAGGAAGACATGTTTATTGCCTTCTAGCATAACACACACTGATATGGACAATGAACCCAGGAAGAGGAAAAGTAAACAAGAGCTAGCAGAGGTTTCCTATCAGATCTCCTGGCGCCAGGCTACCCCCTCAACCGTCTTCCTCATCTGCCTCCGTGGTCACCAGATGGCCCCACGGTCAGAGATGGGGTTGGCTAGACGGGACACGCCCACCCAGAAAGCACACTCAGCGATTTCTATACAATGACTGGGGTGGGGTGGGGGCTGCATAAAACTGTGTCCAGGTGAAAAGAAATTCAGATCTTGTCTGCTGTACGGTCGACAACAATCTCCAGATATATCTGTAATGAAGTTGTTTACTTTGGAAACCTTTGACCGTGTGGACATTCTCTGATTCGGACTCGGGGGAAGTAGTTTGAATTCTACACTGGACCTTGCGTGCGCTGCAGGATTTCAATCCACGGCGGCGTAGTGCGTTATTAATGCTTTTCTTTGAGACTGTGATCCCAGCTCTCTTCAGGTCATTGACCAGGTCCTGCCGTGTAGTTCTGGGCTGATCCCTCACCATCCTCATGATCATTGATGCCCCACGACGTGAGATCTTGCATGGAGCCTCAGACCGAGGGTGATTGACCGTCATCTTGAACTTCTTCCATTTTCTAATAATTGCGCCAACAGTTGTTGCCTTCTCACCAAGCTGCTTGCCTATTATCCTGTAGCCCATCCCAGCCTTGTGCAGGTCTACAATTTTATCCCTGATGTCCTTACATAGCTCTCTGGTCTTGGCCACTGTGGAGAGGCTGGAGTCTGTTTGATTGAGTGTGTGGACAGGTGTCTTTTCTACAGGTAACGAGTTCAAACAGGTGCAGTTAATACAGGTAATGAGTGGAGAACAGGAGGGCTTCTTAAAGAAAACCTAACATGTCTGTGAGAGACGGAATTCTTTCGGGTTGGTAGGTGATCAAATACTTATGTCATGCAATAAAATGCTAATTCATTACTCAAAAATCATACAATGTGATTTTCTGGATTTTTGAAGTGTACCTATGATCAAACTTACAGACCTCTAAATGCTTTGTAATTAGGAAAACCTGCAAATTTGGCAGTGTATCAAGTACTTTTTTCCCCACTGTAAGTCATTCAAATTGGTAGCCAACCTTTTAGTGGGGACTATAGAAAGAACATATTGGCCAAGTAACCATTTTATAATTAAACTGCCGGTGTCTACACTTCATGCCATAAAGCACAACTGTAACGCTTTACAGTGTCTCAATCACTAATAGAATTTGAAATGCAGTTGTCTTTTGGCATTTTAAAAGTAAATACATTAAAAGCAGAGGGAATACTACCCTTAGACATGATGTCCTACCCTCAGACCATGTCAACATCATAACTGTCAACATCGTAACTGTCACGTCCTGGCTGGGGGCCCCTGGCCATCTTTTGTGCCTCGGGCTCACAGCCAGAACGTGCCATGTAGAGGGGCTCTAGGCACTAGCTGTTGTCAGTTGTCTCTGATTGGGGAGCCTACTTAACCCCACCCAGTGTGGTTTATTGTTTGTGCTATGCCTCAGTTTGTGGCTGCTGACGTTTTGTTAGTTTTATTAGTTGTATTGTGGATACGCTACATGTTCTTTAAGTACGTTTATTTACAGTGTGTTTTATGTTTCGTTGGTTAGTTTTTGTTGCTAATACAGACCCTTTGTTTTTCGTGTATAGTTCGTGTTTGTTTTGTTTAAATAAATTCACTGTTCGATCTACAAATGTATGCGTTCGGTTCCGACACCCACTAGGCCGTGTAACTGTGGTAACTGTAACTGTGGTCTTGGTGCGAAACATCACCAAATTGTTCTTTGTCAAAACATTTTTGATAGGAAGATTGTTTTTGTTCAATTACATGTTTGTGGTTCAAACACAGCCTGGCTGGTGAGGACTGGCGGAGAACAACTGATAACATCTCTTATGTTGTTTCACTTTGAACATCCTAATTGTTGGAAATGGACACATTTCACATGGGATTTGTTAGCGATAATGCTAATTTTTTATAACAGACCTATTCTTTCAACTTACCCCTATAATGTGTTGTCTGTGGTGCACCCAGCCCTGCAGGGAGGTTACATATGCTAATTTGGAACAACTGGGATGAGGTTTCAATATACCAGAAAAATGGGATTCATCATTATAAGAACAAAGGTACAAACATTTTCTAAATACTTTTTTAAGCACAGATTTAAGAAAAAACATAGGAAGATATTGCTGTACGCGCCCAATAACGCTGCTAGCTATGCCTTGGACACAATTTGATGTTGCCAGAGTATCATAGCTCGCTAGGCTAATGAGCTGGTTGAATTTTCAACTTGCTTCCAATACTAGCCAGTAGATATCATTGTTGTGAAAGGAAAGGTGCTTTATTACAAAGCAGAGATTATTCTCTAGCTAGTTAGCAAGTCCACCCACACGCACATGTTATTGGAGCAAGGGACTGTTAGTTTAGTGTTTTCTACATAAGCATTGAAGAATGGTGTTACTACCGGATACAAAGGCGAGAGATGTTGTTCACTGTGTTCTTTCTTCCGTTAAAGGCTTTAAATCCCATTTAAGACAATCAAACTGGAGATATCACATATTTACCCAAATATTGACAACGTATTGCACATCCAGCCAAAACAATTTGTTTTATTCATAGATTTACAAAGGTATCCAGTAAACCCAATCCACAAGAGGACTGTAAGTAACACACTTTTAAATGGACGACAGAGACATCCAATCTTTCGAATGCTGCATCTGCGACAACATTAAGGAGATGCAATCAAGAACTGTCTCCATGCTGGGACTGGGCAAATTGGGTAAAGCATGACTTGAATGTAATTCTGGGATCCTTTCTAAACCCTTTGCACGTTTTCTTAGCATCATCAAAATCACTATGATGCTTTTTCAAAAATCAAAACCACTCAGACAAAAATCCCCAAATTGACCAAAGGTGTCAGCGGTTTAAAGACGAGCAGATTTCTTCTCTGCAAAAACTCAAACAGACAGTAATTGTTTGATCACTGCAATATAAACGGCATGACAGGGTCTTGATCTGGTGGACCCCCACCCACACCTTGATTAACCTGGCTGTGTGGCATGAAGCATTGTCATGCTGGGAAAAAACTATCCTCAGAGTACATTGTCGGAGCAGAAGGAAGCAGTTCTTCTAGGACAACCTTGTACATGGCTTTATTCATGCATCCTTCCTAATTCCAGCCTTGCTGAAGCACCCCCAGACCATCACCAATCCTCCACCAAATTTTGCACTGGGTGCGAGACACTGCAGCTTGAGGGCCACTCCAGGTCTTCGTCTAACCATTAGATGAGCAGGTGTTGGGCCAAGCTGAAAACAGGACTCATCAGAGATGACCTTACCCCAATGCTCTAAGGTCCAGTCCTTGGTCTTGGTCTTTTGCAAACCTCAGCCTGGCTCAGCCTTTTGCTTCTCAATGATGAAGGGCTTTTTTCTAGCTTTGGACGACTTCAGCCCTAGGAGACGGTTTCAAAGCGTTCTCACTGAGCTCTTCATCCCAGCTGCCGTTTGCCATTCTTTTTGTAGGTCCCTTGATGTCATCCTCTGGTTGTTGTGTGACATTGGAATGAGTTGGCCATCATCTGAGTCAGAAGAGAGTGTTCTTCACCCTCTGCCGGTCTTTGTTGTCCCCAATGTCTGCTGCTTAACTTGTACGTAATGTAAAGGATGGAAGCAACCCAACACTCACTGTATCCCTGAGCTAGTAAAGCCTGAATTGAACCCTTCTTTTTCTCACTCAGAGCTTTCCTTTTCAACTCTTTTGACATGATCAATAGTTATTGTTTTACTTTTACTTTTGAGGTACCACCAGCACTGTTTTTGCCATCCAGCTGGTCCTATTGCAATAAGATAGTGATGACCACAGCAGTAGCTTTTATACTTTTCCTTTTATATTTTGTTCAGGTGATCACCTAATCAGTACCTCATTTCGTAGAATGAGGTGTACCTTTGTTGGAATTCGACAGACACTGGAATGAAATAGCTGCCATACATGTAGAGATGATTTAAGAAAAACGTACAGAGGTCTCCTAATTCTTTCCAGAGCTGTATATATGAAATCAGGTTACAAACATCCTTTATCCAGCCTATCTATCCAATGGATATTGTGAATAACGTCTTATTGACTAATAATGTAGTAAATAGAGGGCCTTACCCATTTGTTGTGTCATTGGTAACACAGTGAAAATTAAATGTTCCGAACATCTGAACTCCCAGGATTCCATATAGGAGGAGAAAGAATAACAAGAATATTGACACACTCCAGATTTGTTCCCCTGAACGCCTGCAGAAAGAAGATCCATATTAACGGTCATGTATAGATTTCCACTTGAAAGGGAATTCATGAACCTCAATGCAGGTAACGTAACATTCGAACGAAAACCCTGCATACTTGAGGATGTTGGTGATGCGTGAGCGAGGGAGCTCAAAACGGAAGTAGATCCTGAAGGCTCGGATCATGATGAGCGCTCTGGGGATTCTCAGCATGCCCCAGGGAGACATCTGGTTGACAAGTTCTGCAATCTCAAACACCTAGAGGAGAGGAAAGGCAATGAGCAGCCTGGGAAAACTACATTGTCTCTGCTTGCAGTAACCTGGAAGACCACTGATGCATAGCCGCAGGAAGCAGGGGATTATAAAAGGCAGCACCTTTTACCGTCACTCCCTCATATTTGGCGCACCGAAAAACACCTCAATATCAAACCTTCTCAAACGCTAAAAATATTTCAGGATGAATTATGTTGGCGAGTCTCATATCAATACCTAACAGGTTTACAATCATACATATATAGCAATGTGAAAGTTGTTTATATAAACAGCAACTACTCACAACATAGGTAGCAGACTAATTTACATTAGCCCCACACAAACCCAGAAAGAATTAAAAAAACAAATGAAAAGTGGGAAAATGGGATTAAGGAAGGACGATTCAAACTCATTACACCCCACCCCCTAGAGAACCACGTAGTCACTCAAACCACACGGCCACTATAAGATGCTCTGGATGAAGGCAGTGCCTAAAGTACTTAAATGTTGCATTTGTACCTGAAGCACCAGAGACACCCAGAGGAAGAAAACCATGAAGCCGTCAAACATACACCAGCGATCCTTAACGTACGAGTTTTCCCCCTGCATGGTAAAAGAGGTGTAAAAAGAAAAGTGAGAAAGGATTTGAGACTTGTAAATGTTTTACTAACGCAGAACAGGCTTTATCAGTTCCAAAATGCAGATATCCAAAATAATTTGTATTGTTAGTGATATATAAAGTTTTTTTTTTTAACTAGGCCTTGTTATTAAAACAATCAGCACACAACATCAATATGAAATGTACAAAATATATATTTCATTTCTGGTTGTGTTTTGAGTGCACTATGCTTTCAATAATGCAGTAAGAGAGCATTACTAAACTACATAATAGGAAACTGTTCAAGACACGTATACCTAACTAAGGCCAAAGAAAAAGCATGAAACAAATGAAAGTGCTACCTCTTGGAATCTGATCAGAAGCATCCTTTTCCATCATGATAAACAAGATAAATAGTCTATTATACAATTACGGGTAATTAAGGGTTCCTGCCAATTTAAACTTACACCAGAAATATTGTATGAATAAGAACATTTTACAATTATTTTTATAAAACTATAGGCTGGTGCAAACAACACTAATGTAGCTACTGCCAGAAATGTTATTAATAATGTTATATTATTGTCCATGTACATATTATTTCCTACATTTATTATGCACCTAGTCCATGCCAAAATCATTTTTCCAAACTCAACCACTTGGAAATTATTGGACAGATTATTAGTTGAGCAAACATAAAACAGGGAATTGCATGAGTTTATTAAGTAAATGCTAGGAGATTATTTGTATCATCAGTAATAGACCATCTAGGTTGCTTAAGCACTATTTATAAGGAAGTCTATTGCATCGATCAGAATTTGAGTGCAATTACAGTACTGAACAAAGAAAGACGGTGGTGAAAAATTACAATTGATTTATTGTAATTCCCCTCTGTCCTGTCACAAGTTAAATCACTGTGGTAAGTAAAACATTTAGATGTTTAAGGTGTTTGATATCATGGTTCAGATAAATAGATGGCAAATGCACTTGACTATATCTTCAAAAAGGATAAAGACTCCTTGAAACCAAAGGTATGAATGCTGGTCTTTTGAGGTGTGTGGGTTGTGTGCGTTTTTTTACCTAAGTCTGTGCCTGTCTATAAAGTGGTGTAAGTGGAACATAACAAAAGCCTTGTTTGATATGTGACTCACTCATACACAAAGACATAACAGCAACAGTGTTCTAGTGAGGGCTACATAAGTAATGTTACATGAATGGGTCTGGCTGTAAAGCTGGATGTTCTCCCTGCTTCCCACTCAAAAGACAGAGGAGGATACACACTAATAAAGATGATGTGTACTCCCGGGGTCACAGAACCTACCACAAACAGAGGGAAATATAAAGCCTCAGCATCTGTCCTATAGATGCATTAATATATTATAGATTTAAGATGGTAATTTAGCAGATGCATGTTTTTGTTTGCGGCAGCAGAATGTCTGGGTATTTCTTGTTGTACCTAAAGTTATTTTAAACCCACCCCATACCAAAAACACCCTATCACATCAGACATGTTTTAAATCATATTGTCACAAAAAATTGAAACTGTGCTGTGCTGTGAGTACAGCTGACAACACCAACTTGCACAATAAATGTAGCTATAAATTATGGTATTTATTAGCATTTTATAATGTAACAGGGAGGTTCCTGGAGGTAGTTTTATTAACAAAACAACTGAAGGAAAAGAAAAACAAAACTTAAATGCACAATGCTGGGCGGTGTACAGACCCCTATTTCAGCATGTTTTCTTAAGATGAGACATGAAAATAGCAGGTAGTGAATAGTGAGTGCATCGTTACCTTTAATAAGACTGTGTTTCTTTTTAAAAGGAATGCAAATAGATTAGAATAATATTTTGATTATTTTCTCTCTCCATGAGTTAATGTATGTACTCCATAGGCTAACAGGTTGTTTTAATGAACATTACCTGAGTAGTCCATTCTATTTTTGCAGGTTTTACACTCCGATTGAAAGCATATGATAATTAATCAACAAATGTTCCACAGATATGAACGTCTCTGCAGAATTACCTATAAGATATCCAGGGTGATAAAAAAAATTTCTGAACATTTTGTTGAAACAATAATGACAAAGGATAGCTACATCTAAAATGTTAAATGTGTGACCAATGTTTGAAGTACCATTGTTGTCATCTCTATGGGAAAATGTTTAGAATAGCAAGAAATTAGTTTGAGATGACATGTCTTTCAGCTGCTTGGAGAACTGTGTAGAATTTCAAAAACGTCTTAAACATTATCAATAGAATGAATAAATGTTGTGAGTGACAAGGCAGCATTGTCTATTGCCTCTACCTAGGCTATGTTCACCACCTTAGCCTTGTTTTAATACAAAAACCTGCATAGACATCAAATCTTATACTAGAAAACAATAACTCACAAAAGGACCTTATATTCCATTCATTGAGTTCCCATGTAGGCACCAATTAGTGAGCAAATTAGTCCTTTAAATGTTGTATTTGACATTGTAAAAGATTGACTTGATTTGGAATCTAGTGCGAAAACAATCACAAACACACACAGTTTTATTTGATTACCTTTATGATTCCTCTTATGTGCATCTTGGCGATCATCTCAGCAGTGTAGAGGAACATGAGCAGCGTGTCCAGTGTGAAGGTCACATACTGCAATGGGGGGTAGTGCTCAAAAGTCTTGGGTGTGTTCATACATACACTGATGACGCTTATGATGGCACAGGCTCGCAGCAGGGAGTGTACCCACTGGGGAGAAAGAACATTGTCAGGGGTTAGATGCCGGCCATTATCTCAATGGGTGCATAGCACAACTTGCCATTCTAGAGGTTATCACAGTGCTAGCTCAACTGCTGTACACACACACTCTGAGAAGAGTCTGAGCAGGTGCTTGACCGTCCACAAGGAGTCGTGAAAAGGAATACCTGTCCGACATCCCCGTCCACCCTGGGGGACATTGAGAAAAGTTTGCAACGTCCTACGCTGGAGGCTCTGGCATTGTCGGCATGCAATGGCATGGATTGAAAAATCTAACTGCATTGACGCATGTATTGTGGCAGTGACTTGTGGCACTGCACTACCTGGTGCACTGACAAAATTGCTTTGATTGATACAAACCACAACTCCAAACACGCTAATTAATAAAAATTGTTAAGTCTTTATTTGCTATTAGATCAGTTGGGGTCGAAATTTGTGACATTTTCCCATGTAAAAAAATGCTCTACGTCTATGTTTTATTAATAATTTGTAAGTGTAAATGTACTTAGCAAAAAAAGGAGATCCTGAAATATGAAGTTTTCCCAGGACGAAACACATTGAACACACTCACTGGTTTGTTAATCCACAAGATATCGGTGCTGTCGGCAAGGGTTTCATCGGGCCCGAAGTCTGTCATGGCCTGGGCCTCAACCCTCGAGCTCTGTTTCCTCTTCAGCATGCTTGGGCTAGCTGTGCTATACAGGGAGTGGATCTGATACACATATACACAAAAACACAGGCACAGACAAACCCACAAATATACACACAGAAAGTAAGTGACCAAGGCTAAGACTCAAAGCTGCACGGTAATCTGGCTCCATCCAAGTCTGAACATCCTAAGATTTGTTTCATAGTAATAAAGAACCATCCATTCATAGAATTCTACAAATTCTAGATTCGGTCATATAAAATGCTATAATGGTTTTATCTTGTTTGGTGGCATCAAATATTCATTGTACAGAACTGTTTTATAGTGCCAACTTGACAGCCAATGAAATGTCCAATCTAAAATGAAGTTTGTTGAACTGTTGTTCTCATCAAAGCAAATTAGAGATGGGGCGACGGATTCTTTAGAGTAATTAAGTCTTGATAGTCGGCTGCCAGATTAATAGAGTAAGGAAAGTCAAAATCTAGTATATATGAAGACAAAAACTGATGTAAATATCAAACCTGGAATAAATATATATATATATGTCTTTACAAACCAGTTAGTTCGAATGCTGAATGCTGATGGGATTGAAACCAAAACCAAATGTTATACTAACTGATGATTGGCTAAAATTACAGATAATTATTTTTACTTTAGCGTTTGGCTTGGTAACAGCAATAAGGCACCTCTGAGGTTTGTGCTATGTGATCAATATACCACGGGGAAGTGCATTGTCCAGGCAGTCCAGATCAGACATGGTATAAGGGTCATATACAATACTCCTTCAAGCGTTATTGTTTAAAAATGCTTTGGAAAGAAAAGGGGGGGTTATATAGGGGGGGGGGGGGGGGGGGGGGG
>JACXGK010002942.1:0-49385 GCA_016801125.1 Novumbra hubbsi | reverse complement strand
GGTTTAGAGGGGTCCAAGCGGGGTTAACTACTGGCTGTGTCAGGTTTAGTGGGGTCCAAGCGGTGTTAACTACTGGCTGTGTCAGGTTTAGAGGGGTCCAAGCGGGGTTAACTACTGGCTGTGTCAGGTTTAGTGGGGTCCAAGCGGTGTTAACTACTGGCTGTGTCAGGTTTAGAGGGGTCCTATATGTGTTAACTACTGGCTGTGTCAGGTTTAGAGGGGTCCTAGCTGTGTTAACAATAGACTTGTAACAATTATGGCAGATCTAATGTATGTCATCAAAAAAGTAACTTAAAACCGAAGATCTAAACTGTGAACGCTAAAATGAATTAAAAATCCCCGGCAGCACAATAACGTAGAGGAACCTATAGTGTAAAAAGCATCTGATGGATGAGAACTAACGGGTGAGGTCTTACTAATGAGGGATGAGGTGTGAGGGATGAGGTCTGCATTTAGAGTGACCTCATCATCTCTGTCTCTTTTGAGACACCACAAACCACATGGCGTGTGTTTCAAAGAGACAGACAAAATGGACGGAGACGAACAGGAGAAAAAGGCCTGGAAGGGAGAGGCCATGAGAGAAAGAAAGTGAGAAGCACATAAAGAGTGAGAGAGGGAAAACATTTGCTTTGACAACCAAACATTTAAAAAAGCTGCATATTTCAGTCTGTCTTCATTCAGTCTGGCTATATTTATGAGATTGTTGTGAGTTATTTTCACAGAAACTGCACTACAAGATTTACTGTTATTATTATTTATTCAATCAATAACTGTCTAACTGGCTGAATCAATTACTGGCTTGCCGGCCATTAGGCTGACCGTCTGACTGGGTGACTGACTGTTTGACAGCGTCTGTCTGGTAGACTGACTGACTGACTTGCAGACTGGCTGGCTGGCTGGCTGACTGCCTGATTGATTGAATGACTGCCTGACAGATGGGCCTACCAACTGACAGCGAGAACCAGATGCATGTGTTAAACCCCTAGATGAAACACGCATGCATGCGCACAAACAAACACACACACCCAAGCACACAGTACTGTTATGTCTGATCTTTTTTCCTCATGTTCCTCATGCTTGGGGATCATTGATTCACTACAGCACAGCTAGGAGAGCACGGCCGTGGTAAACAGTTGAGGAATGACATCAGAACATGGAAGAATTATGACATGGTGAGGCCTGAGTGCGGATATTTCGGCTCGTTAGCACTGGTTGGCTACTACAGAAAGTGTTTACTGGAAGACATTTGTAAAACATCGCTTTTTGCACCCTCATGGAATAACAGCCACATGCAGTCTGTAAAAATAGCTACATGTACCCTACTGGAACAACTACATGTACCTTACTGGAATAACTGCATGTACCCTACTAGAATAACTACATGTACCCTACTGGAATAACAAACATGTACCCCTCTACAGAAGTGCATGTATCCCACCAAAAAACAACTATATGTACCCTCCTGAAATAACTAAGTGTACCCTGCTGGAATACCAACATGTACTCTACTGGAATAGCTGCATGTACCCCACTGGAATAGCTGAATGTACCATACTGGAATAGCTGCCTGTACCCTACTAGAATAGCTGCATGTACCATACTGGAAGAGCTGCATGTACCACACTGGAATAGCTGCATGTACCACACTGGAATAGCTGCATGTACCATACTGGAATAGCTGCATGTACCATACTGGAATAGCTGCCTGTACCCTACTAGAATAGTTGCTTGTACCATACTGGAAGAGCTGCATGTACCATACTGGAAGAGCTGCATGTACCACACTGGAATAGCTGCATGTACCACACTGGAATAGCTGCATGTACCATACTGGAATAGCTGCATGAACCATACTGGAATAGCTGCATGTACCATACTGGAATAGCTGCATGTACCATCCTGGAATTGCTGCATGTACCCAACTGGAATAGCTGCATGTACCCCTGCTGGTGTAACACTGTAAATAAACCATTTTGCTCCCTAAATGACTTCCTCGTTGCAGCAGGGGTGCATGTCCCTTTAAAAGGCGGACTGGGAGTATGAAGCAGATTCTGAGCAGAGCGGGAGAGTGATAGAGGTGGAGAGGGGGTGAGAGGGAGAGTGATAGAGGTGGAGAGGGGGTGAGAGGGAGAGTGATAAAGGTGGAGAGGGGGTGAGAGGGAGAATGATAGAGGAAGAGAGTTGAGAAGAGAGTGAGAAGGTGGGGGGAGGGAGGGAGAGAGAGCAGGCTAGCTTCTTGTCTCTTCTTCACAAGGACTCCAGAGTTCTGCATGGCTCCTCTAATCACAAAGATAGCTCGTTTACAATGACAGGCTACAGGCAGGTGGAGATGAACACACGGAGAGGAAGGGATCCCCCTGTGCACAGGCAAGCGCCTTGCTACACAGACCCGTTTAAACATCTACATTTAAGGCTTTTTACATCCGAACGCCACACACGAGGCGCGTGTTCTGGAGACTCTAGGGGCATTGCGAGATTGGGAGGAAAAATGTATGAGATGAGAGCACGATAGACACAGGGTGGAAAATACTATGCCACAAGTACAAAACAAACAAAAAAACGACATTGCCTGTGCCGAGCGAGAAGAGAACTGCCTACCGGTAGGACCACAGCCACAGCTGGCAGAGCCGTTAAAAGCCTTCCTCCTGCCGATGCTGCCAATGTACTACATATTCCCGAAAGGAAACTCCTCTTCATCAATTTCCCCTTGAGACAGGTCTATTTTTCAGAGCCAATCATTTTCCTGCTCCATCCCCCCCCCCGGTTGGGTTCCTCCAGGCTGGGTCCGTCCGGGACAGCGTGTGTATATACGCGTCCAGCCGCGGGTGTCCGTGCTTGGGCCAGGGATTGAGGAAGTACCCCCCCGTGGTTGAGGAGTCACAGGAAGATTCTGCGTGCAAGGCTACTCCACCGTGTGTTATGCAAGGCAGCCAGACATCCAGCCTCTCTCTCTCTCTCCCCCTGTATCTCAGTACTCGAGTGACATAGCTCCTCCCCCCAGCCAGCCTCATCCGCCGCATCAGGTATTCATTCAAAAAAACACTCTCTACTTGGCTGAGCGCCCAGACTACGTTCAAAACACACACGCGCACACACATACACACTCATACACAGAGGAGGGAAAGGGGAAAGAGGAGGAGGGAGAATGGAAAGAGGAGGAGGGAGAAAGGAGAGAAAAAGGTGGAGGAAGGGAAAGAGGGAGGGGTGAAAAGGAGAGCAGGGGATTCAGCGAGGGCTTACACCGACACGTATGTGAATAGCTTTTGCGCACACACAGACACACACAGACACACACAGACACACACACAGACACACACACCAGGATTACACAACGCTTTTCATGCAATACTATTTTTACAACCTCATTTGATTATGATTTTGTCTGCCGCAGGAAGAAAAAAAATCCCCTCTGTTTTATTTGAGCTGAGGAGGATGGAGAGAGAGGGAAGGAAACGGGGAAAAGACCTGAAACACGTATTCTGGAGTATTCTCCGTGTTTAGTTTTTTCCTTGATCAGACCATTCTACAGGTTCCTCCAATGCTTGGATTTTCTATAGGCCCTCGCACACATATGCATGCTTGCACACACACGTGGACGGATGCACAAACACACACTTCATATTAATTACAGCCTTACTGACCTAGAATAACCTTCCCCTTGCAGCATCTCAGGCCTCTGCCCGACCTCCCCTAGATGTCCCCCAGGCCTCCTTTCGCTCTATCCCAGGAATCTATCGCCTTTAACAGGCAGGGCAGCCTGATAACACCCAACAGCACACACAGACAGCCTAGGAACTGGGGCCTCCCTCCCAACGGGAGTTCTTATCCGCAGCACACAGGATCAACTAGGGCAGAGAGCAGGAACAACAACACACACGGTTTATACATCCTGGGTGATTTACTGACTGTATACAGCCTTCCTGACTGACTGTAGATACATCCTGGGTGACCTACTGACTGTATACAGCCTTCCTGACTGACTGTAGATACATCCTGGGTGACCTACTGACTGTATACAGCCTTACTGACTGACTGTAGATACGTCCTTAGTGACGTACTGACTGCCTGAATATACAGCCTTACTGACTGACTGCATATACAGCTTCACTGATTGACTGTAGATACGTCCTTAGTGACTTACTGATTGTATACAACAGCCTTACTGAAGATAAATCATTAGTGACTTACTGACTGTATACAGCCCTACTGACTGACTGTATATACAGCCTAACTGACTGACTGTAGATTCGTCCTTAGTGACCCACTGACTGCATACAGCCTTACTGACTGACTGTAGATACGTCCTTACTAACTGGCTGACTGACTGAATATACAGCCTTTCTGACTGACTGAACACAGTATGCAGACCTGCTACAGCCTTACTGACTGACTCACTTCTCTCCAGCACAAACACTGCTGTCTCCTCAAAACACAGACGTTCTTGTTTCCGGGAGAGATGCAAAAAAAAGAAAAGCCTGCGACGCAAAATCTACATCATAACAATGTTACAAAAATAACAAGGTAACATAAATATTGGATCAGCAAAATGTTGGGCTATTTTATATACTTCTTATTGTCCAACTTAAAACGTCTCTGGCATCCATTTTAAAATTAACAATGGACTCCTTATTGTCTATTGTCAGAAACCCTACAGATTCAATAGTTACTTTGGACATTAGGTCTATAAAATGACCTGTTCTTTGTGTCTCCCACAGACATTCTGGCAGGGGTGTGCTCTTCTATTTCAAGGCCTAGCCATCTCTCGCTCTCTGTCTCTTCCTCCAGCTTTATTTATTTACCCCCCCCTTCTTCTTCCACATCTCTCTCTCTTTCTCAAAGTCACACAGAATGGCCTGCTGGATTCGGATTCTGGCACCTCCCACCTTGTGGTCCCTGGGAGAACTGCAAGGGTTTTGTTGTGGCCTGTTAGACAAACTGGGGCCGTATTCAAAAACGTTTTCTCTTACCACTAGGAGGACTGAACAGCACTAAAAGCAACTGGCTAAGAGTTTCCTCTTAAATTCTATTCTCAAAGCTGCTAAGACCGACTTGGACTGAGGAACGGGGAGATGTCTTAAGCTAAGAGAAAGTGGGGAGTTGACCCCGTTGCTATGGATGATGTTGAAATGAATACAGCAAAAACTCTCCATCTTTCCCTGCTGTCTCCGTCATTATATTAATGAAATGCTCCACCCCCCTAAAAGACCATGTTAATTAGGTAAATCATACGACCCTGCCCTCTGGTTTACATTGAACAGTGCTCCAACCACAGGGCTTCGGTTGAATACTGTATGGTGTTTCGGGCGGTGCCGGTGTCACACTGAGATACTCAACTGAACTCACCTCATGTGTACCTGAGATGTCGGTCTTCTAAGCACTCATGCGTGGTCAGGCGGCCCAACACCAAAGTTTCTAACAACAGAATCTCCACCGGCAGGTGTCTGATGTAGCAGTCACTATTGAAGATAAGGCAGCACCGAGAAATTGGAAACAGAACAGATTAAAGTGGCAATACAGGCCAGACATACTGTACAACCAGTACTGCTGTGGTTCAACCTGCCACGCAGCCCAATGCCTGTCCTGACTGAACATACCGTCAAGCATACATCTGCTGAGTCAGCAACACAAGTCAGCCCAGCGCACACAGCAACGAATGAAGACATACGGTACCGGTCAATAGTTTGGACACCCTTTTGACTGGTACTGTATGTGATTCCGCCAGTACCCGTTGTCTTCACAATAGGTCAGTTACCTGGATCCAAACAGGCCACGTAGGATTAGTCTAGCTGGAAGATAAACGACAAAGTAGAAAGGATACCTCAGATTGTCCAATCATGTCCTCCCCAAAGTCCTCAGATTGTCTCCCTTCTCCGTACAACAGCCTAGTCCCAGCAGGGGCACGTTCCGTTCTCCCTAGCCCAGTAGAAAGTGGACATGTCTGGACATGCATCCCCTACTCAGGAACACGCAGGGCAGGCGCAGTGGAACACTGACACACGGTCCGTGTAGTACCAAACTCGAGTGTGGTCGGTTGGTTAGTGGCCACAAGGGACATGGCCGAAACCTAAACAGGATGGCTGTGATCCACGGACTCTAACGCGGCACAGCGTTAAAAAAACATTCTGTAGTGATCCTGTAGTGGATGTCACGGCATGGGCTCAGGAACACTTCCAAAAACCACTGTCTGGGAACACAGTACTTCTGTCACGACAGGCTTGTTTTGTTGTTTATCGCGTCCTAAACTGTGTCCCTGATCACCTGTGTCCCAGATCACCTGTGTCCCTGATCACCTGTGTTGCTGATCACCTGTGTCCCTGATCACCTGTGTCCCAGATCACCTGTGTCCCTGATCACCTATTCTAGTTCCTCCTTTTCCAGTTTGTCTTTGAAAGGTATGTGCCTTATGTTTCGGTTGTCCTGTCTTGTGTATTGTTCTCTCGTTGTTATTCAAGTTCTTTCATGTATTGTCTTCTGTTCTCCTTGCGCTTGTTTCCATGCCTACTGTTACACTGTTACAACGTCACTACATCCACAAACGCAAGTTAAAACTCTATTATATCCTGTATCAAGCAAGAATGGGAAAACATTTCACTTTCAGAACTACGTCAATCGGTCTCCTCAGTACCCAAATGCTTACAGATAATTGTTAAAAGAAGAGGTGATGCAACACAGCGGTAAACATGCCACTGTCCCAACTTTTTTTTAAAACAATCAAATTCAAAATGGTCATGTATTTTTCCAAAAACAATGTCTCAGTTTCAACATGTCATATGTTGTCTTTGACCTATATTCAATTCAATATAGAGACAAATGATTTGCACATCATTGCAGCATTCTGTTTCTATTAGCATCTTATGCAGCGTTTAAACTTTCTGTTTAGAAACAGGGTTTTACTTCAGCAGCGGTGTAATGTGACCAGGGTTGTACTTCAGCAGCAGTGTCATGTGACCAGGGTGTGGGAATGAACAAGGACAAGTCAGTCTTGATCATGTAAATGTATTGACATAAAATAACTAAATGCATACCATCTGCATTGTGCTTTAGTACATACAAGGTTCTTGAATGCAAATGGACCCATAAGAAAAGAGAACTCAGCGTGCTCTTGGAGGTGCAAATCATGCAACATGTGTGACATGAAATTTTAGATGTGAATTCTTGTGAAAACAGGCACTTTTGGAACAACTTGCTCACATTGCTTTCCAAGTTATCACATCAACTTCATTAAGATTCCATGTAATCATGTTCAATTCATACGGATCATCTCTAAGTGCACAGTTCCTGAAAAATACCAAACAGTATGATTCAGCAACGCTACCTGTGTCCCAGATCTCACTAAACATTTCCCAACACATCACTTCCCCACATATCCAATGCCATTGCAGGGAATACAGCGATTGTTCTTCTTAAAAACTGTGTTTCGGTCGAACTCCATCATGCAATCATGAGGAATTTTAACAGGAGGCATAAACCTACAATCGCACAACCAACAACAGCAGTTAAACCTATTGGGTATAGAAAGTCACCACCCCCTTTTAAAACATTCACTTGTTGTTGCCTTAGAGCACAGGTGCCTTACGCCGCAGCTGTCAGAGATTCCATGAAGGGCCTTGTGTATGCTGTTTTCAGTTTGTTCCCCATTGAGACCAATACAACCAGGTGAGGGGAGGTCCTAACTAACTCCCATTTCCCATATTTAACATCCTGGCAGAAGGCAGCAGGTTATACTTAAGAATCTCTGTATTTTGCACTGTCCATTTTTTCTTCTGTCCCGAAGCAGTTCTTTCTGTTCTTGCTGAAGAGAAACCACCCCACAACGGGATGCTGCTTCCGCCGTGTTTTACTGTAGAGATGTTGTTCTCGCCAGACATGCCACTTGGCCATATCTGCAATATGTTTTTTGGCAACGCTCAAATGTGTCTAGAGGTTTCCTTTTATCTATTATCCAACAACTCACCCCATTTTAAAATAGATTTAAAGCGGTTTCATGTTTGTTCAACAAGGGGGCACTGGACTTGTTGACATCTTGTATTGATTGCTAAATGAGAGCTTGATGTTGTGTAATATGCTGTTATCAAAATCAAACCGTAAAAACAGTCCTGCAATGCTTTCTCTACCACATTATGATGAGGTTGATGATGTTATTATTTATTTGATGAATGGTTGTGCAAATGGCAGCAATTCCCCACCATTTGTAGCTTGCTATGTTTGTTAAGTTCATCCCAGAATCGGGGCTAAAAGTCATTGGGGTGTGTGTGTCCTTCATGCGACTACCATAACATTTGTTATCCAGTCCTGAACTTTAGAAAGATAGATGATAGTTATGCTTATGATAAAGTTGGATGAAAGAACAAAGTAAATGAGGGGAGGCTATTGTATTAGTACTAATTACTCTGTAAATTGAGGTCAGCAGAATTTAAGCGGGAGTGTTCGTTCCAAATGACACGCTACTCCTTAAACAGTGTACTAGCATGACCAGAGCTTTAAGAAATAGGGTTCAGTGTGGGACACCTCACTACACCGGAGAAGGTATATAATCATTGGTGGGCTCCCTCAGACAGCCGCGTAGCCTCTGTTGTGGTGAGGGCGGGTGCATTCTGAAGGAACAGACAGACACTCAACAGTATGTGGGGAGAATGCAAACAGGAACACCGTTTGCTGCCATGGCAACAGGGCAGCTCCACTGTTGTTTTCAGTCTCCTTCAAGAAAGATGGGGTGAATCTCTGGGTCTGTAGTTCTGGCTGTGCTCTCACCGGTGGTGTAGAATGATGCGCGCCACACGGAAAGTCATTGACCTGGGGAATTCGTGCAGCTAATGAACAACAAAGCTGGACCCCCAAATGACATCAGGTCCACTACGAGTGAACTGCTTTTGACCAGGGCACATTGGAAATGTTAGCAAAAGAGGAGACTGCATACTAGAGAATTTTGTGTAATTTGGGTATCACCAATTCCGTCACCTCTCCATCAGTGTCATGCAGCAGAAACCAAAATAGCTGGGTGGCTGTTTTAAACACACACACACATACTGCATGGATCACACTGATTATAGATCAGTGACCTTGAATGGAACCCTGGGAAATATAGAATGAATGGAACCCTGGGAAATATAGAATGAATGGAACCCTGGGAAATATAGAATGAATGGAACCCTGGGGAAAACAAAAAGGGCTGAATGTTCTACAGTCAGTGCTCTTTGACTGATATTGTTGCCTTGACCCAATCCACTCGGTGTGTACAAAAGGGTTGTCATAAGGTCATATCAACTAGATGGACGCTAGATTCTGGCAAACCGGTGTTGGCAAAAACACATGCGTCAAAGACTTTGAACAACGATTAAGCAAATGTTACGACCCAACCTGCCATAGCCTATGTGGACATGGAACAGTGACCAGCAACAATTGCCTGTAAAAAAATTTAATTATATCCCAAATGTATTTCTCTCAGCCAGACTGATGTGGATTGGAGCAACAATTTCAACCTCAGGAATTTTGTTATGGCTAAATTTTCAACAAGGCAGCTCAATGCTATTCTGTATCCCAAATGACACCCTTATTCACATGCCTACTGCAGTACCTACAGGATGTATTGATCAGGGTGCTGTTTTGGACGCCTCTACAGTTTGTGGCTTAGAAACACAATGACGAGAGGATCGCAGCCTCTCCTAACAGATGTTCTAACACAAACATACACTATTTGGGTTGTTTCCATCCATACTTTGTTCGTGATGTAATCCAGTGTGTGTTAGTCAATGAAGGAACATGTCTGCTTGAATACAGCCATAAGGGGCCACATTTGTCTGCATGAATGCATTTCTTGCCATGTGCGGGAGAGCCAAGACATACGCCATTCAGCCAAAAGACACGTCATCGCAGGGCTTATGCACGTTCAGTTCCTCCACAATTCAGCACGTGGAGCCCAGCTAGGGTGTGGTGGGAATTATTACAAGTGAAGGCATGAAACCACTGGAGCAGTGATGATGATGATGAACAAATTCTGTTTCCTCACATCAGCCTCAACTTCAGAATCAACTTCAGTAGCACAGCAGCTGAGGATACACTGGCAAACCATTTATACACACTTTATTTTGCTGGAAAATAATGCATGAGAGCATTACCTGTGTGTATAGAGTGAGTCTCACTCCAACCCCATAATTTACCTAACATTACCTGTCTGTATAGAGTGAGTTTCACTCCAACCCCATGATTTACCTAACATTACCTGTCTGTATAAAGTGAATCTCACTCCAACCCCATGATTTACCTAACATTACCTGTCTGTATAGAGTGAGTCTCAGTCCAACCCCATGATTTACCTAACATTACCTGTCTGTATAGAGTGAGTCTCACTTCAACCCCATGATTTACCTAACATTACCTGTCTGTATAGAGTGAGTCTCACTTCAACCCCATGATTTACCTAACATTACCTGTCTGTATAGAGTGAGTCTCACTTCAACCCCATGATTTACCTAACATTACCTGTCTGTATAGAGTGAGTCTCACTCCAACCCCATGATTTACCTAACATTACCTTTCTGTATAGAGTGAGTCTCACTCCAACCCCATGATTTACCTAACATTACCTGTCTGTATAGAGTGAGTCTCACTCCAACCCCATGATTTACCTAACATTACCTGTCTGCATAGATTGAGTCTCACTCCAACCCCACATCAAGACACAATGCCAGTCACAATGTTCTCCAGTAATGAATGTCTGCCTCCCAAATGAAAACCTATTCCCTTCATAGCGCACTATGTTTGACCAAGGCCCCTTGGAGGCACTATATAAGGGATGCCATTTTAGACCGAGTGATACATAAGGGTGTAATTAGTGTGTTTTTATGAGGTTAGCAGGACTGGGCATTGCCAGGGACCTTATAACATTATTCAGATACTTAGAAGCTATGCATTCCGAGTCACTCAAGTTCCCCTTTACAATTTAGCAGACAATCTTACCCAGAGCAAACTACAGTAGCAATATGGGTTACCTTTTTCCCGTCTTAAATTTGATCCAGCAACATTTTGGTTACTAATAGGAGGGTCTAATGAATATTCCGTCTGATGCCTATTTACATGGATTGAGATTTTATACTTTGAATTAATTGTTATTTTATGGTCCACACATAGAAGACAAGAGGAACCTGACCATATAACCACTGTGTTGATCATACTAGATATTTCTACCATACAAGAATTAGGCTATACAAACAAGAAAAAATATACAAGCGAGGTTATACAATCAGTAATTCTATTTTAACGTCCTTTGGTCAGACAAGGCAATGGTGATATAAGTGCTCCCTATGAACGCTATGACAGAATAATCTGCCTGATGGACGGCTCTCCTGTCTTGTCTGCCCCTTTTTCTTGAACCTCCAAACATATTTTAAAATGTTCAAAAAATTATTTGTCTTCCATCCAAAATCTGAATTACAGAATCTAAGTATCCAATCTTCCTTCTTACTAGAAATTATGGTAAAAAAAAGAATTATACTAGTCGTCATAGGTACAAATAATGTAATTAAACAACAAACAACCAGTAATAATAATTTCTCTGAAGATTAAACCAACTTTACCTCGGCGCTAAACCTTACTGGCAACCAGAGAAGGTCTGGGGAATTCGCCATTGTTCAATCTTAACGGGAAAAACATATTTTAACCAAAACTCATATTTAATGCTAATCTGTAAAGACAATCACATCAAATGTTTAATAGTTGTGACTATTGTGTTTTGAATATTCATTTGATTTCAAATGAGGCTCTTCAAGAAAGTGGGTTATTGTTTTTTGTTGTCAAAATGTTTACGTAATTTGTACTCTGTCTATAATTTTCACCAAGATTAAATGTGTTTTTAGTTATTTTAAAGCATAGTTATCTTTTTAAAAATGTCTATAAATGGTCTGGTTTGGCTTAAATAAAGCAAAAACATCAGTATACAATTATATTTCCCCTGACAGAAATAGATTGTCAGGGTTGATTAGAATCCCTGCTTTAGTTCTCAGAATAATTTACAATTCTAATACCGTAATTTACCGTAATTTACTGTCTCCTATGTTCTGTTACATTGGTAATGGGATGTTTTTCCCATCATATCATGGTACATATCAAGTCCTGGAAGGAAGCATAGTAAGCACCTTTTCAGAAAACCCATGTAGCATTGTTGTATTGCAGAAGGTGAGTGACCTAGGTGAGTTACGTAAAAGCTCAATGTTGCACTGTGTCTTTTTTTCCTGTTTTGGTGTGTATATTTGTGCACTGAGGTTAAAACAACACAGAAAATTCTATTGCTATTCTATTGCAATTGCTATTTCTAACAATTGCTATTTCTAACAATGACCAGCACCATTTGATACAAAATGTTTTCGTTATATTAGTACAATGGCTGTTATCTGGTTAAAGTGTATGGGCTATATTGACATGTAAGTAGGCTAAAGAAGCAAAATAAGATATAGAAGCAAAGTTGTCCAATCAGTCATTATTAACAACCCTTGGTCTGATGAGATTTAGGGCAATCGTGATGTAATTGCGCCCCATGAATACCGTTACTGACTAATATGTATAAATACAAGACTGTCTGCTGGACATTGGCCCGATCTCAATGTCCACACTCAAGGGTTTGGAAGCGCATTCACTTGTATGTTTACACACAAAGCTCACTGATCATATAGCCAGAACTGTGTGTCGTTTTCCCTATAATGATGTTATGACCCTAACCCTGTGATAACCCTAACCCTAACCCTAATGTGATGAACCTGTTAAGAGGTTGCAGGCCCTGATTAGGTGCTAATTATCTGTCCCTAACCCTAACCCTAATGCGATGAACCTGTTAAGAGGTTGCAGGCCCTGATTAGGTGCTAATTATCTGTCCCTAACCCTAACCCTAATGCGATGAACCTGTTAAGAGGTTGCAGGCCCTGATTAGGTGCTAATTATCTGTCCCTAACCCTAACCCCTTGACTAACCCCTAACTACATTCCAAATATGCTCTCATCAGATTTGATCCAGCAACATGACTATAGCACAGCCTCTTGCACTCAATCATTTACCAGGTGACGTCAAATAAGTCTGTCAAGGTTCAGGGTTTAAGGGGGATTGAGCCATTGTACCGCTATCTTGTCTTGTCTGTGCCTGGCTCGAACCTGTATTCTATTTGAGTCTAAGTATCCAGTCTACATTCCTACAGATAATGGTACGTATTTTTGTAATTATAGCTACTAGACCTCATGGTTGAAAACCGAGTCAGTAAACAACAAACAAACCCAGAATTGTATTGTGAATCTAAGAAAGAAAGTGAATGCATTTTTGTTAGGTGAGCAAAACTTCATTAAATGCAACTATCAAATATGATAGTATTTGTTCCTTGTTACAGTTTTTTGGGGGGGCAACTCTGTCTTGTAAAAGGCAACACATTTGCAAGAAGTGAAGGTGCGCGTGTGTGTGCAAGGCCTTGATTGTTTTCATGAAAAAAACTAATCTGCAAACAATCCGCAGTTCTAACCAATCGAATTTGCATTACAGGCAATGCTTCCACGCATTGCCTCCCAACAGACAAGAGCAACAAGTTCATGCACTCGACATACGAGTCATAACAACGCTATCAGGCAAAAAACACAAACCAACAAAAAGTTGGTTTTATATTCAGAGATTCAATAGACATTCGCAATAAACAAATTTTAAACGTCAAAATCTACGTGCATTATTCACTGATAATTATGACAGACCTTTCGAAATATTCTACAGTAGCCAGGACAACCTTTCCAACCTTTGAGTTGATAAATACACCTTTTTATAATTAAACTATCGCAATGTTTTTCAAACATTGACACTAAACTTAATTCCAAGTTAAAAATATTCTATACTAGGCTGGAGAAAATTTACATTCCTTGATTTTTAATCAAAGAATCAGAACCAATAGTCTTTAAAATTGACCTTAAAACATTTTTTTCAATCGCATTTACTTTTTCAGATATGTTTATGGAAACTTCATTCCAAGTAAAAATAAAATACTATACTAGGTTGGAAAACTTTTACAACCTTGTACAAGCATTGTTGTATTGCAGAGATCTAGGTGAGTGACCTAAAAGCACAATGTGGCAATGTGTTCTTTCTCCCCGTGAAGAGGTCCTTGTTTCTGGCTGTGATCCTGTGCTCAGTGCTGCCACTTTCCCATGCTGCTTGCTGGTTTCAAGAAGCTCAACCAGGTCAAACACAGAGCCAGATGTTAACCACTCACACTCACACACACACTTTTGTTTTCTCTTCTGAACTTCTCGTATAGGTAATGGGATAAAACAGTGTCTTTATGAAGAGGAGAGGACATGGCATGCTATTGGTTCCACCTGGAGGACCAGTGACTGCATGGACTGCAGATGTCTTGACAACGGGGAGATGAAATGCTGCACAGCGTGAGTACATGGTCTCATGTTAGTAGTCAACGTTTGATGGAAAACCTTGACAGTCAAGGATGGGCATGCATTCTGAGGATTCAGGTTCAGGATTAACAGAGACCGAAGGACAACAAGTGAAGTGGTTCTGAATACACATTAGCGCCCCCCCCCCCAATAATAAAGACATTTACGGTGCTGTGTTTTTTCCTGAACATTTAGAGAATGCGTAGCTGATATAGATACACCCTATAGAGACTTAGAGGTAGTCCGATAACAAAACAATTGGAGACCTGTAGGTCTGAGCAATTAATACATAATCAGAATCAACAGTGATCTTTGCCTGTGTAGTCCCTAATGACTGCTGTGAATGGTCGTCATGAGTCGTTAGCTGGTCAGGGTTTCCTACACAACTTTATTTTACCTTCTATCAAGCTGAATGAATAGTGCATGTTGCTATGATACCCAATGGAATATTAGCACAAGCTTCTGAGGTGGTCTATGAACAGAAGAAGTGCGTGATTTCGACTGTTTTGATTGCAGGTATGGAACACCCAGAGATTACCCAAGTGATTGCACAAAGGAGTTTAACCAGAAGACCTGTCAGTACAATGTTTTTAAGAAGAGTGATCCCTCTATTCCATGTCCCATCTTTGGGAGTGTGGGAAAGTGATGTGTCCTCTTCTACTCTGTTCCACGTAAATATAATGATAATGAAAATTATAAGCTGTGTACCGCAGTCATTTTGTGTAATGAAATGGATAAAGACATTCATTAATGTTTGGGTTGTGCTGTATGAATTCGTGACATAATAAACCTGTTTTGTTAGCTCTGCTAACCAGCAACGAAAAACTTTTAAATTCACTTCTCCCTCCCATCAAGTCAAAACCAGATCCTGTTTGGCCTCTAGTTGCAGTACTGGCTGCACAACTCAGAGGGCAGTGTTCAGCACATTTTCTGCAAATAGTTGACTGAATTCCCAAAATAAACAGTCTGTGCACTGAATTGAAATTGTATATTGGGGCAACAATGTAAATCATATCTGTCTCAAGACTATTTCTGTGTGTGGGGACTGTGGTTTTCTGTGGTAGATTGACAGACAGATACAGATTTAAGCAGGCAGATGGATACAAACAGACACAGAATAACAGATAGGCAGCCATTGGAAAGCCCGAGTTACAGGAAAACACATTGTGGGCCAGCCGGCAAAATGGAACAGATGGACCGAGACAAGATACGTGGACTGACGCAGATTTACGTATTGGAAGCCAGACAGTCAAACAGGCAGATTGTATATTGCAGTAGAATCATTTAGATCCAGTGGTCTCAGAAGATCCTCACAGATAAGGGGGGTTGCCGTGAAGCCACCCACTGACCACCCAATGTCTATTTTTATTTTCAATCAATCAAAATCTATAATGTATTTATGAAGCCCTTTTTACATCAGCAGTTGTCACAAAGGGCATTTACAAAACACCCATCTGAAACCCCAAGGAGCAGGCAACAATCCCCCAAGGGGGGCCACATTTTAGAAAGAATCCCAGAGGGGAACCAGGCCCAGAAGAGTGACCGGTATTTTTATGGTTGTGCCAGTCCCGGTTCTCTATTGGGCACTTCTATTCTTTATTGGGCACTAGAAAACGGTGCAATATAGTTCTTCCAGATCTATATTTTTATACCGGTAAGCGGTGATAACCAAACCCACACAACCCTGGTGTCAAACGCCTGATCCACAATGGGACTAAAGTGGGGATGCGAGCATGAGAACATTACCTATCTGTATAATCTCACTCCAACCCCATGATTTACCTAACATTACCTGTCTGTATAGAGTGAGTCTCACTCCAACCCCATGACTTACCTAATATTACCTGTCTGTATAGAGTGAGTCTCACTCCAACCCCATAACTTACTTAACATTACCTGTCTGTGTTGAGTGAGTCTCTTTCCAACCCCATGAATTACCTAACATTACATGTCTGTGTTGAGTCTCACTCCAACCCCATGATTTACCAAACATTACTTGTCTGTGTTGAGTGAGTCTCACTCCAACCCCATGACTTACCTAATATTACCTGTCTGTGTTGAGTGAGTCTCTTTCCAACCCCATGATTTACTTAACATTACTTGTCTGTGTTGAGTGAGTCTCACTCCAACCCCATAATTTACTTAACATTACTTGTCTGTATAGAGTAAGTCTCACTCCAACCTACATTTGAACAGAGCCCATTGGAGACACTATATAAGGGATGCCATTGTAGACCGAGTGATGAGGGGAGGATGCATTCCAGCACACTCACATGCACTATACCATGGTACTGTTGGAATAATTACACTTAATAACAGGTTCTAATAGGGCAATTTTATAACCAATATTTAACCGGGACCAAACAAAGGTTCTGTTGTTAAAACCAGCAACCTTCCATGTAATGGTCCAATGCTCTTGCCCGCTAAGATACCCTGCGTCAAGGAAATGTAACAGTTACGTTACCACTAATACATCTTAATTACAGTCCAAATAAAGTACTAACATAAATGCTCAGCCAGAGCAGTTGTTAAAGGACAAAATGTAAAGAAATTAAGCAACAATGTCTCACACATTTATTAAATTGCAAATAAAATACAGCAATACTGTCTCTTCAGTCCGAGGTATAACATGTCGCCTTAATTCAGTCAAAACTGATTTAAGACTGTTGAAATAACATTTTAGGCCTCTATGTAGTCTCTGTATTTTTTTCAAATCATCACTGTATTTAAAAAAAAAAAGTGTTTATTTAGTGAAAGTAACGTTGATTTATTTCCCTGAGCCTCTTTTGGCCCGTGAAATACATGACCTGATCATGTGGCTGTTATTAAAACAGTTAAAGACATTTACACACGCAGCTCTGATTCGCTGATTGTCCATGGCACACACCCATATCCAGATAACAGCCATTGGGCTAACATCATTAAATCACATTTTGAATCAAATAGTGCTGAAATGTCAGAAACCTTTCTCAGATTATACAAAATGGCCATTATCGGAATGTTCATGGTATTAACCTCAGTGTGCAAATATACAAACCAAAACAAGAAAATCATGTTTTAATGGGAACGCTGTACTTATTGTAAATTCTACTGTGGATTAATGCAAATATGTTTTAATTACTACCATGGAAACATATTTATTTAGCAGGTTAAACTAAAATGAAAATCATAGCTAGTTGACATTCATCTTAAGACAGGGACACTATATCGTAATAGAATATCATCTCTGTCCTCTAACTGGCACCCTACTTCTTACATGGGACCCTACGGGAATAGGGGGACGACACTAGGTTCGGTCAAAAGTTCTGAATTTGGCACATCATACGAAATATTTACTATGAACAATACAACAATAGTGGTTATAGCGTGACAAATATTTTCATATAACATAGAAACTTTAATCAGATTTCATCTCTTCAGCTAACTTGGATACACAAGGACTTGTTTTGTCACACACACACCTTCTTACACCATTAGACAAAACCAATTGAGATCATAAATAATCAAGAGTACATCAGACTGATAAAATAAGTTAATAAAGTGATATACAGTTCCCAAGCAGTAATATGCATTAGCTAAATCATAAAACATCAATTTTGATAATACATCTCCTCTTGTCTGACTTCTTGATGGCACAAATTAATTATTGTTTAAAAGATAGTCAGGTAAATAAAGGAATAAAAAAGTCATCCTGGATGAATGTGCTAAACCGATTGCTTCTGAAGTTGTGTGTGCTAATAAGCAATACCGTTGCGCAAAAAGCATTGAACCGATAACCCCAGCCAAAAGAAAGCATTGATAACGAGCCGTCAAAGAAAACCACAGTACAGCTGTTGAGAAACAAGTACCGTTTCTAGAAACCCTGACAATCGACCTGTGAGAGCGTGGGAATGATATACTGACGCAGTGTTTCCTGTCCCCTGCCTCGTGCTTCCCCCCTTCTTCATTGCAGTTGTTCCCACTATAGAATTAAAATGGTTAAGCACTTCATTTCTATGGTTTCAGGTTCTGTTGTTGCTGCCTAAAGTTGTGGAAAGCTGACAGCACTGTGTCATCTTAACACTCGGTTGCATTTGAACCAGTAGGTGTAGATAGCAACATAACCCTGTTGAAATAAAATGGCTGCCAGTCCCAGACTCATTGTGACTCCCTGGTTTATTAACCAATCAGATCGGTCACCTAGCCCCGTTGCGCTTGACAACAATTGTGCCTGCCACCATATCATACACAGTCCTGTTGTGTTGGAAGAAGAGGAGGGTGATGAAGGCTGGAAAGAAGAAGGCTATGGAGAAGTTTTTATTCAAAGCTCGGACTGTTGATCTAAAGAGGGACACAGAATGACACGAGAGGTGCATTAAAAACAAGTCAAACAGAAGTTGTTCCCCCCCATGTCCGGTTCCCAGACCTCCAAGTGAAGAACCAACTCATGTCATATTACCAGTTAGCATAAGGTCACATTAGTGTTCTCAAGTACCCCCGGTGGATAGGCCAAGCCCCCCCCAGGGAAACTAGTACCTCTGGTTGAGGACCACTGCTAGGTGGGGACATTTTATACATGAAGACCATTTGAAAAATTCATGCTTTCAGGTGTTCTCCTCTGGTTTCCCAAAACAAACGTTAGCGTTTCTATTTACTACTTACGCAGAGAAAGCCACATTAGTGGCAGGCACCACGAGAACCCTGTTGGGTTGAATCAAGACGGACGAGTCACAGGTGACAACCTTGAGGCCAATGAGAAACTTCCCTGGAGTGGCTCCGCCTGCTCCCCAAATACACACAACCTAAATGGACACAGACACACAGACACACACACAGACACACACACAGACACACACACAGACACACACACAGACACAATACATGTTGTGTTATTGTTTATGAAGATATGTTCTATCATTATGATTGCAATATTATTTGAAAACCTCTACAGCGTTTCTTTTTAGACACAGAACCATATTGTTTTGACTATGTTTATTTATCAATCTATTTTTTTTCCATTTACTTGTATCTCTACAGAAGACATATGGTCTGCTGTGTGTGGACCATGAAACATCAAACAATTCGAAGTACAATATCTTGATACATATTAAAAGGGAATCAGACTATTGATTAGATCTAACCAGTAACCAAAATGCTGCTTTAGCAGTTTGGTCTGGGTAAGAGTGTCTGCTAAATTACAAAATGAAAAGGAAAATGTAGTTACTTGGAATGCATATCATACAAAAAACTCCTAAGTATCTGAATAATGTTATGAGGTCCCTGGCAATTCAGTGTCCTGCTGACCTCATAGAAACACACTAATATCCGATAAACCAAAGCCACCAGCATCATCTTCTGGAGCTCCTCCATGGACGTGTCCTCATCGATCTCCTCCACGATAAAATGCATGGCAAACTTAGACATGTCTCTGAAAGGTTAGAAGGAAAAAAACGAATTACAAAATTCGTCATGCTCTGCTACGTGCACACACACTCAGTCCTAATCTTTGCCATCGCAGGTGACAATCTAAACAAATCCATGTAGACTGGTAAAGAATTGCCTACGGCATGACACTAGTTTTGATCAGAGTTGATGAAAAGGCAGGCCATTCGGCTAAACTCACTTCATCCCGCTTATGTGCATGAGACTGAGGATAATAGTTGCCTTGATGAAGAACAGGATGAAGAAATCCACCATTTCAGCCATGAACCTTTGAAGAGGAGATGGAATACTGTATTCTCGACCTACAAACACATGCCACAGATAGTTGACAACAGTTGACATACATTGAAAACGGTGAGTAAATTCCTTATTTCTCAATTTAAAACAGGTCTAGTATGACATTGATCTCTACGACAAGCCTCAAATGATTTTCTTTTTCTCAAACACGTATTTAGCCATGACTTGGTTACTCGATTATTAATTGACACTTTAGCCATAACAAATGGCAAATATTGCGACTGTAATACCTGGACGTAGGACATTTCCGTTCTGATGTGGTTGTTGCTGCACAGGTAGTGAGGGGGACACAGCACCGCTCCCAGTCGTTTCCCCAGGAAGACTTCCAGTCGCGGTTATAGCGGGTGGAAACGAAGATAAGGGAAGTCCAAACGGGTTATTGTACCAGTTCTGGGCATCAACGTTTGGGAAATCCGCAGGCCAAACAGGAGCCGTGAATTGTTGCGTTGCAAAATACGGAGGAGTAGACGTAGCATACGCCGTCGGACAGATTTGCCAGTTCACATATCCACCGTAGTACTGCCACATCCACTTCTGCAACTTTTCACAATATTCCGAAGTTGTGAGTTTTTCGAAAGTGTCCCTTCCACTTTCCAACCTGTTTTTAATGTCTACTTTTGGCAAATGTTTCATATCCAGCGTATATTTAATATTAAAATACCTTTTTTTCCTATCGAGTTGTCTCTTGTTTTTGTTTCCCGGATCAGCCATGGTTAAATCCTACGTGACATCCGGTAGAATGTTTCTACTTCCGCGTAAAATTTAAAAGATTCCAACAAAAACACGCAAAACGTAAATACTATAATAATATAAAATATTTGGCTAGTAAGTTTATTTTTACATAAAGAGATGAATTTCAAAAATCGCATGGTAACATTGCCTCCCCGTTTTCGTTCAACAGCCTACTGGCACAGCAAATGTCAGTGACCTCATTCTCCATGAAAATGCAACAGGACACAACACTAATGAAGATTACGAATAAATATAAAGAGTGATGTGCTGAGTATGGTATTTACAAGTTTAATGTTGTGAAGTAAGGATCTTAAATCGTGCAGTAGTAAATTTGATTTTTTTTTTTTGGGGGGGGGGTATTTTCCCTATCCTTCATATAGTATGTGATGTACAATATAGGGCTATTAACAGCTTTCCCCTAATTCCCTCAAGTATTGTCTGCTGGGTACAATAAATCCATTATTTTACCGTTCAGTCAGTCCATCACCACGAGGAACATGTTTCAATGATGCCCAGTTTTACACTGTGATGGAAAGTACGTTCACAGTTCAATACATATTTGTTTTACTCACCTACACCCCCACTTTTAGTAGGACAATAATACTATTATGGCTAATGTTACACTGTCCTGAAAATGGCAACCCAAGTTGTGGGCAGGGTTTCCAGATTTCATTGAGAGTATACTGAAAGATTTACCCAATTGTTGCCTGCACCCTATCATAAATAATTGCCTTATTTTTGGGAAACCGCCCCCATTTGGCAACGCATTGTGATCTATGATCCTGCATCTTGGCTGATAGGTATTACTTGGTTTTCTAGCATTGCACCACTAGAAGGCAGCACTGTTACCTTTATTGTGAAAACGGAATCAGCATTGCAAATACAGTACCAACACCCTGACCAGTCCTCAAAACACGTATCATTACACCACTAGAAGGCAGCATTGTTACCTTTATTTTGAAAAATGGAAATACAGTACATACATCCTGACAAGTCCTCAAAACACATATCATTACACCTTTTAATGTTTCTTTTATTTCATTTCAACACATTGCGTAATTTCAGAGAATGAGATCGAGAGAACAGGGACTCTTTGGACCGTTGAGTTCTTGTCAGACATTAAAATGTTGAGCCTTGATCCTACTTGCATCTCACACCTTTATTTAATTGTTCTGGATATTTTTCTGAAAAAGTTACCAGCGTCTGCATATTTTACAGAAATTGTTGTTTTTCCACAGAATTGTGAGGCGAGATGCATAAAAATGCTTCTATGCTTTTTTTTTCAACACACACACACACACACACACACATGTTTAACATCAGCCTCCGAAAAGGAATTCTTTATCCGGTCAATTTCCAAGTACTTGCCAATTCGTCCTTTGATGCTCAAAATTAACAAAAAGAATCTGTTCAAAGGACCCCTGCCAGTTCCGCAGCATGAAAAGAAACAATCTAAGGCACAAGGCCATTTGTAAAGAACTTCCACAAGTAAGCTTAATCTATACAACAATGGGGTATTCAGGAGTAACAATTGGACCCTCAGGGTTCTAGCATTCTTTGATAGAAGGATGTGAAATGGAAAGTCTTTGAATGTGCGTTGTTCTCATGAGACATGAGATACAGCGGACCACAAACTCAAGTTTAGTGAGGCTAAAGACTAAGGAAAAGTTTCAGAGGAGCTTGAAGTGGGTGTTTGTGTGTGTCTGCAAACTGTGAGTGCGTGTGTCTTGATGCGTGTAACCGTATGTGTATTTATGTGTTTCATTGCTTAGTATTTGCTTGCTGAGCTTGTAAACCCAGTCAGCACTTCCTTAACCAACATGAATTCTAGCTGGAGCAACACCCATGGTCATAATCATTCACGAAAAACCCCAAATCTTTTGGAGAATTTAGGCCATAACCTAATGCCCCAGAGAGCCCTAATTAAAGGAATTATGTGCACTTGTGGAATTCTGTAGTTGTGTCCTCAATTGAACCATATTCTCTGTTTATTGTAATGGCTCATAACTCCATAGTGCATCATGTAGTATATAGGGAATAGGATGCAGTTTGGGATAAAGTCTACCGCATGTAAGCAACCTGGTAACAATGAATAAAGGTCACAACCTAGACCCCAAACTGGGATTTGGCCTCCCATCTCCCCATACATTCCCCACGCAACTCTGATTTTAGGCTTGTGTTCCGAATAGCACAAGATTCCCTATATAGTGCACTTATTTTGAACCAGGCCCCATGACAGGACCCATGGGTCTCTGGTTATAAATGAAAGCACATTATAGGTAATAGGTTGCCATTTGGGGCACATATTAGAATGTCACATTCCATACAAGGTCTAGAATGTGATGGTAATTCAAAATTGAAATAACTGCCAATGGCTTTTTCTTTGTCTGTTTATTCAGCACAGGCATGTAGTTAAAATGTTTAAATTACAAAAGCATTTGTGTCACAAACCTTTTAAAGAGGACATATTATTATTTTCTTGGGGCACCAATAAGTTACTTTAAGAAATATATCTATACAGTGTCACATGCAGGCTGTGTGCTTGGTAAAAGCACTTTGTGACAACTGTGGATAAAAAATTTGCTTTTTTTAATAAAAGGGATTGATTGGTAAATTAAATAAAAAATAGTGGATGTTGATTACATATCGGAGTCCCGCAAGATTACAGAATATCCAGTTTACCAAGAATAACAAACGTTTCGCACCAAGCACGCAACCACAGTTTGCCTACTGTACATTAAGTTGTTATATATTAGTGTTATTTGGATTTTTTCTAATTTCTTCTTCTTTTTTTTTTTGTTCTAATGATAACCTTCACAGCTAAATTATTATTTCACAGTCTCCTATGAAATATATTAATTGGACTGTTGTGGACTGAGTGTAAAGGAATCCTGAGAGGGACCCACAGGGCCTTTTCTTTCTAGTTCTTCCAGATTACCTGAACATCCTTTTAGTCCAACAGCACTAATGGTATCAAGTTCTCCGACGTAACCCTGTTGGTTTTGGGGTGTGAACTAATGAGCCTGTGCTGTATAGAAACCTTAGACATTTGGCAAATGCAGTGTTTGCAAAAATAGGCTGGTTGTGGTATTTAATGAAGACTCAGGGATTGCGGCCAGAACTCTCAGCTTGGATATGTGTATATACATCTTTGTGTGAGTGTGTGTCTGAGTGCATGCATACAAGCTGCACGACAGCGATGCATTTATCAAAAAATCCGCTCTTTAATAAAAACAAACAAAACAATGAAACAATGCATGTAAACTTTGACCACAAACTTAAAGACATTCAGGATATAGAAAAGGTTAGACTCAGGGTAGAGCACGGTTTAGGGACAAGGAGTGCCAATTGAGATGCATTAAAATCTACTTAACTGGAGGCTTTCAAATATATCTTGATAACCGAAAGAGTTAAATAAATACACAGCTTGTTTTTTCATTCCTTTCAGTCTAGCCCTATTAGGCTACAGCAGAAGTACTAATCTGGAAGTATTACAATGTGTATTATCTGTGCTAACTCCTTTCTGAATGAGAGTGACTGCTATGGCTTTAGGCATCACATGGGTCCAATGGGTGCTGGGAATCTATGGCGAGGGGCTGGGTAGCGCATTCTTATTGGATAACACACATCTTACCACCGTTTTCTTCTGTATGGTTGCTTTTGAGGAACCTGTTGACAATTTAAGCTTATTGTGATTGTATTTTGGGAGGTCTAGATCACTGACTCATTTCTATACCACTGTATTCTACTGATATGTTTAACATAATATAGTTTAGTTGCTCAAGTGAAATCTTAGTTTCTATTTTAAATGAGAAACTAATGAAAGACCGACCGTAAATAATACAAATGTTTTCATTTTACTGTGCTAAGTGAAGCATTACAGTTGTCAGAATACTTTTTAAAGGTCACAAGCAACACGTTAGTTATTTCATTTTAATTTACCCTCACATATAACCACCACGGCACTGTCGTTATATTTCATCCTCTGTTGGACAACCAAAGTAGAATTTCTTCAGGCAAACAATTGTTCAAACCGAATAAACACGTAAGTGCCACTTGAGAGCTATATTAACGACAAATATTAAGGAGGGCTCATTGTCTTTGCATATGGGAGGTGTAAGTGGTTTAATAGTGGTCTATTTTAAATAAGCAGAGAAACCTTTTCATTTGTCAGCTGTAGTTTATACTAAATTCTAAATACATGTAATTCACAATCATTTCAAAACATATTTAGTAAATTACTTGAGATAATAGGACTGGTCACTCTTGCTGTATAAAGATTGATCATGTTACTGTTGAGTGACACTGTCTATGCACTACATGACTAGGTAATTATACAACGTCCTATTAAATCTGTGCCTTCTGTGCATTAGAGACCAACACGTGAATATAGAATCAAGGGACTTACCTTAAAGCAGCGGTTCTCAACCCATTCCTCAGGGAACCCCAGACATTCCACATCTTAGCTGCAGCCCTGAACAAGCACAGCAGATACACTAATCAAGTGCTTGAGGATTATGTGCGCTAGCTAAAGGGTAGTTCAAATACCTAGACTGGCTGGGGTTCCCTGAGGAATGGGTTGAGAACCACTGCCTTCAAGTAACTTAACGCCTTTGTACTAGTGCTATCACGATATCGGATTTTAACTACACGACAGATATTATCCTAAAATATATAGAAACATTTAAGAAAATTACAATAATTCATTATTGTAATCATTCAAAATCATCTTCCATTTGTTTGTGTGCTTTGTTTTGGCAAATGAATTACACTCAAAATACGAGTTTAAAGAGGTGGAGAGTCTGCAATCATAACTATGAAATTTTAGCATACAAAAAGAACGATTACACTTAATAGATAGTGAAAAGGCAACCAGATTAACAAAAGATTCGCAAGGCCAAATACCCAAATTGTTTTTTGGAAGTGAAGGCTACGAAAACCGGCGTTAATTGGAAAGCCAGTGTATCAAACTGGCTTTTAAACACATGCGTCGTTAATCCAAAGGCGACATGAACCGGGTATTGAAAAAGAGGTGTGAACGAGAATTATTTAAATAATTTTTAAAATAACACGGATATCACAAATATTGCGACACCACTACTTTATATAGTAAGTAACCAGTAACTTTATAGAAACTAGTTACTTTTATCGTTCTCCAACACTGGTCATAACCCCGCCCCCCCCAATATTACAGACAGGTCCACCCCCCAGTGAACGGTGAAAATCCCAGGATCCATTGAACCTCACGTCTTATGGTGTCATCTCAATTTCCTAAATAAAGTGAATAACATCTTGGTCCGAGATTTGCTAGGTAAAGTGTCTCTTTGCAGGCACCTGCTTATAACACTACCGGAATAGCATTAGCTAGTCCAAAGTGGTTTTAGGGTGGGGAGATAGAACCTACTGGGACTGTTTAAAGCTAGTGTGAGTAGAAAAGCCAATGCAAACAGATACATGGACCAGCCAGAAAGTTGTCAATCATTACTTTTGCGAAGGGCAGTCCCAATTCCGACTGTTCAATAATTTACATTTAACGCAAATTGACAGGTGTACTGTAGATGAAGGTTTTTATTTTGGCGCGTTAGGGAGGAGGTAGCCTAACTCTGAATTATTTCATTAAGGCATGGATTACAATGAGCTTGCCTGGTGCAGAGATGTGGGGTGGAGGGAAACACTCCCACACACCGTTTACATGTACACCTCCCATACATGGCATACTTCAGCACCCTGAGTGAGCAAAACACCCCCAAAATAAAAGGAAAATCCAATTTTACTTTAAACAAAGAAAAGATCACTTTATTGAAAGCGTCAACGGATTTTGCACATCGTAGGTATTGAACAGGTAATAGAAAATTTGTAGTCGCTGTTGGGGGGGGGGGGGTTCTTCAAGTCAAATCACACCTCCCTCTCATAAGTCCTCACTGACACCACATCATCCATTGTGCATGTCTGGAAAGAGAAAAGCAAAAGTTGGCAATAGGAATAAAACGACAAATAAATGTATGTAGTCTAGTGCCATTGTACTTTAAATGCTTACGCTGAAAGAGACCAATAGTTAGAACTTATTTACCCTTTATTGCCATATAAAACAAAGTATGAGTTCCCTGCTACCCGGTCACGTGGACCTCCTGTTTTCATCGGTCATATCAGGGTTCCCATCATTATGATTTTTTTTAAAGTGCATATTGCAAATGCATTTGCAAGTAACACCAGGAAATGCGATTGACATTTCTGAACGAGGTTTGACGATACTGTAAACGGACACATTCCCTTGACACAGAAACTAGCAAAGATTGACTGCATAAAGGACAACTCGCAAAACATAATTGCTGTTTAAATTTTGACTCAAACACCTTAAAATGCAATATGCGTAAACATACATTAAAGGTAATCGTTTATTGATACTTCCAGCTAAACAGGGACGAGAAATGTAGGCGAAGTGACTAACCGCTATCAATTTTCCGTCTTTCAACTCCCGCTCGAGGGTCGTAGATTTGCCATCCCACGTCTGTTTTTGAACCAGCTTTCCATTCTCAAAGGTCACCACGGTCTGAAAACATATCTGGTGAGAGTCGACGTCTACATGTCCTAAGTACAATAAACAAAACAAAAAACACTGCTGCAAAAAAGCTAATTTACTAAGGTACCGTACGGTTCCTGAATCCACATTACCTTGGTTTTCCTGTCATCCGCAGTAGTCTCGTCAAACTCTTCGTTCAATTTAAACTTGGTCTCTGTGGTTTTGAATGTGCTCTGTGATTTCATTGATATTACACCGTCCTCGATACAGAACAGCAAGTTTGGTTTTGCCATATTTCCCATCTGCCGAGTGGCAAAACCCACACCTGTGTGACAAGAATATCTTAGTAAGAGTTACCTGGAGGTTTAAACTCTGAAGATAAAGTTGACGTTGATTTAAAGGCTGGATATACTTTACCTACTGCCTTCATATATTCATCAAAATTCTCGCTGGAAGTCATCTTCCAATTTCCAATGAATGCCTCGACCATGTTGATCACTACCCAAGACACACGAACTCAAAAATTTACACCAGAACTTTCAGTCAATGAATGCCAGGACCCACTGATGGAGAGACTTGTGCTATTTGAAGCCTTCAGTAGCACGTGCTTAACATTGCAAGCCAATCAATACCTATATCTGGTGCTTTCGTGGACAACCGGGGGATGAGGGGCGGAATACAATTTATTTTACAAGTGGGGAGGATCAAAGAAGGCTGGCACTAGCTTATATAAGCACAAACGAACATTATATTGCAACAAGTACAATTTCAAAGCCAATAAATAAAAATGGCTTGCGTAGCCTCGTGTTCACAATTCGATTTATTAGGCTTACTTCCTATTAGCGTTTTAGGTTTTAGTTGGATACTTTTTAAATGTAATCTGTTGAGTGTGTTAGTGTCCATGAGTAACGAAAAAGGGTTAATGAACGTAAGAGCAGAATTAATGAGAGCAGCAGTGGTCTCTTGCTCCATGCAGTGATGTAAACATGGACAAACAAACAAACTTTAATTGGTCAGATATTATATTATTATATATTATTTGGGCCATTAGTTATGGGTTTTCACAATGCAAAATACAGCAAATATTCCAAGTTTTAAAGCCTGTGGTTTTAAAGAAAAAATATCCGCACATACAGTAGAAAACAATTTTCAAGGACTCTTTTTGGCTTGAAAGAGACCCTTTTATTTACAATGGCCAGATGTAACAGATGTAACTATGTCATTTTCAAGTGTAACTACGTCATTCCGGAGCAAGCAGAATCAAACACCATAAATGTTAATCAGACCGATGTAAACGCACTAATGAGCCAAAACATTATGACCACCTGCCAAATGATGTTGGTATTCTGCATGCCACCGCTGAAGGTTTCCTGTGGTATCTGGCACCAAGACATTAGCAGCAGAATCTTGTTGCGAGGTGGAGCCTTGTTGGTTGGTTTGAGATCTCTGGAATTTGGAGTCAATCAAATTGAGATCTGGGGGATTTGGTGGCCAAGGCAACACCTTGTGTTCCTCAACCCATTCTTGATCAATGTGTGCAGTGTGGCAGAGTGGTTTACCCTGCTGAAAGAGGCCACTGCCATCATGGTTTTTGGTAGGTGGCACGTGTCAAAATGACAGCAGAACGTTGCAAACTCCCTCCACCGGTTTGTTGTTTTCAGAATATAAAAGAAAACAGGACTCATCGGACCGAGCAACCTGTCACTGCTTCAAGGACCAGGTAGACAGGGGTCAACAGGGGCCCTATGAACAACCTGTTGCTCTGCAAACAGATATATAGCTGGGTGTGATGCACTGCATCATTTATCCCGTAACCATCATTAACATTTTGTGTGACTTCTGCCACAGTATAACTTCTGCTGGTTCAGACCTGGTAGGATAGTTCAGACCTGGTAGGATAGTTCAGACCTGGTAGGATAGTTCAGACCTGCTAGGATAGTTCAGACCTGGTAGGATAGTTCAGACCTGCTAGGATAGTTCAGACCTGGTAGGATAGTTCAGACCTGCTAGGATAGTTCAGACCTGGTAGGATAGTTCAGACCTGGTAGGATAGGTCAGACCTGGTAGGATAGTTCAGACCTGCTAGGATAGTTCAGACCTGGTAGGATAGTTCAGACCTGCTAGGATAGTTCAGACCTGGTAGGATAGTTCAGACCTTGTAGGATAGTTCAGACCTGGTAGGATAGGTCAGACCTGGTAGGATAGTTCAGACCTGCTAGGATAGTTCAGACCTGGTAGGATAGGTCAGACCTGGTAGGATAGCCTTAGTTGCCTTTGCACGTCGATGAGTCGTTTAACTGAAAATTAGCCTGTGTAGCCCCATGTAGATATTCCATAAAGAATCGTTTCCGGCTTGTCTTTTACAACATTAACATTGGCTGCACTGTATTTGTGATCAATTTGATGTTATTTTAATGGACAAAAAGTGGGCTTTTCTTTTGCGCTGGCTGAATGCTGCCATTTAAAAGTTGGGGGTTCACTTAGCAATGTTGTTATTTTTCGAAGGAAAGGCACATCCAAACGTGCCATTGTAAGATGATTTGTCCTACAAAAATACCTCCAGGGGGCTACTGGTGTGCATGTTTCTGACAAAAACGTCAGAAACAAACTCCAAGAGGGTGGCATGAGGGCCCGACATCCTCTAGTGGGACCTGTGCTCACAGCCCAGCATCGTGAAGCTTGATTGGCCTTCACCAGCAACATCATATTTGGCAGGTCGGCAGAGTGTGGAGAGGCAGTGGTGTTATGCTGCCAATTAACCCTTTAGACCCCAATACAATTCTAAACATATGGTTCCATTGCATTGGGCCAGCAGAGGGAGCCAGTGAACAGCAGATAAATGTTCCACGTTATTTAAACTGATTTCAATTTCACCAATGCTACCAGAGGATTGAGCTTCACATTTCTTAATTTAGGAGAATGGTAAAAGAAAATAATTCCAGGGTTTCATTTTCTTAATGGTTTCAAGTTTTGAACACTGAAAGTACCATGAGTGTAATCTTTCTTAACACCTTCAGGAATTTGAATGGCAGGAGCACAGACAAGCAGCATGACAGAATGACTTGATACTGAACGACCAGATAAAAACGTCTTGTTCATATTGGTGCAGAGGATTTAATGGTTACACTACTGATATAAATCAGGCCACACTTTGGTTAGCTTAGTCACTATGATATTGATCAGGCCACACTTTGGTTAGCTTAGTCACTATGATATTGATCAGGCCACACTTTGGTTAGCTTAGTTACTATTATATTGATCCAGCCACACGTTGGATTATCTTTGGTACACATTGCAAACCTTGTACACACCACTATCTTTTGGTACACATTGCAAATCCTGTACACACCATGTTTCTTTGCACCTTTATATTTATTACAAACTGCTGTCTTAGATATTATTGTGTCTTTGTTTTTGTGATCCTTATTATTAGATATCTAGGTCATTTAGTTCATTTTTAACATATTACATGTAATAGTTATTTTACTCCATTGATTGTATTAATGTTGCACTGAGATGAAAGCATTTCATTTGTCCATACCTTTGTCTATATGTCTCTAGTGGATACATGTGCTAGCCTAGTGGGGGCTTAATGACCCCCTCTGGTGGCTCTGCCCTGAATGGCACCATATCTTCAAAGTGTGCCGCTTCAGTGATATATAGTCTGTCTATATATGAGTCAGTATGTCACCCAACTGCTTTGTCCCTCAATCTCTCTGTAGTTTCTGTTCACACTGTTGTATGGCGCAGCGTCGGACATGTTAGTGGGGTCAAGGGCATTGCCAAGGATTTCCTCCAGCTCTTAATCACTTCCTGAGGGGTAGTTTCACACCTGGCACAGAGGATACCCCTAAAGAGTATTATTAAAACATTGGTTTCCCAAAATGGTGTCTCAAACAGCCTAATATGGGCTTCCCAAAACCAATCTGGATGCCAGCCACGTATTCCTCTCTCCCCTCAAAAATATAACTAGCCAGCCAGCCTCTAAGCCATCTAATTGTTACCAAGAAAAAACATTGTTGTAAGAAATGATTACAAATATCGGGGTACTGTTGTAGCCAAACAATAAATCAGATAAGCCAGAGCATTTTTCAAAACAAAATCTACTTACAAACTCAGTTTATTGGTATAAAAGTATTACAAAATTAAGTTAGTTTTTTAATGCTGATTTGTATTTGAAGCATTTTCGACATTCTCTATAGTTTGCACGTTACACCTGTTACTTTATTTATGTTACATTCCAGATGTATTTGTTCTCTTTCAAACCGGCAAAAGTAATATTTTTACAACAGTATATTTGATCTACAAATACCCAGAATCTTAGTTCAATAAACACAATGATAGCAGTTGGTCATGCAGATTTTGTAAATTCCTTCTCCGTATCCAAAAGCCATGGCTGCACTAACACCCGCATTAAACATGGTTCTTAATAAAAAGTCAATTCAATTCCCTCACTTCATGATAGGTGACTTCCCGCACACACAAACAAACATATTTTGTTCCCCACTTTTGTTCCTTTTAACGTCAGAGGAACAGGTGCTCCAGCCGGGTACTCCTGCCCAGTCTGTGGCGTTGGGACAGGCCGTTGGGAAATCGTCCGGAGACAGCCAGAGATCAGCTGCTGCTCTCACTTCCGTTAAGTTCAAAAGGCCCCGATCTCTGTCCCCCAGGGCCTGTAAGGCTGCTTCCTTAGAGCCGTGGAGGGGCCTGTTGGGTCGACGGACGCTGGGGGCACGAGAGGAAAAACACTTAAGGACAGGGGGAAGGCAGAGAGGGGGGTGAGGGGGGAGAGCTGTGGTTTTGGGGAGAGCTTGGAGGCCGTGCCGGGTCGGGACGTGGATGTGACCCTGGGAAGCTCTGAAGGCGCCCTGGGTCTGGAGGTACCCGGGGCGCCAGTGGAGCAGGAAGACGACGTAGGAGGGGAGGTGGGGGAGCCGCTGGCACCGCAGGCGGCTGGCGTCCGTACGTGGGGGTGGGGCAGGAGGAGAGGGTGGGGAAGGTGGGCCGAAGGCACCCCGAAAGCGGAGCTCCAGGCTACGTGTCCAGAGCGTCCCGGCAGTCCCGTGTGGACGTCTCTCAGGGAGGCGTAGCTGTTGAGGTGAGAGACCAGGCGTACGCGAAGCGGGTCGGTACCGTCCCGGCCCTCCATAATACTCAGGTAGCGGGCTGTCTCCGCCAGACACTCGCGGAAGCCCAGGCTATGGTAGTCCTTGGCCAGGGCTTGGGCTTCAAAGAACCCTGCCAACAGATGGAGGCAGAGGATCAGTAACATCCAGAGCACAGCGCAGCAGAACTAAAGGAAACCAGGAGGTTGACACTTTGTTCTGATTCGCTGGTCGAGGACATGCCTGGTTGAAATCTTACAGATGGGCAGACGTTTCATATTACATCATTGCCTATGTCTTTGATAGCCTTTCATGATAAGTCAAATGTTAGAACAGTTCTGGTGTTGACTCACCTTTTCCACCTGCAGCATGAAGCATCTTTAAATGATCAACTGTCATTTGCAGAATTTCTGCCTTTTCTAATTTTGATGATCCCTGTGATAAAAAAACAACACTTTTATTGATCTGAATGTACACTGAATTCAGTGGTCATGTGTGTAATATCTAATACGAAGTACCTGTTTCTCAAAGGCACTTGGTACAAGTCTTCTGAGCTCAGTTAGACTGCTGTTGATTCGGTCACGTCGCCGTTTCTCAATAATCTGGGAATGAGAGACAAAGGTTTATACGTTGGGGTCTCCAAAACAATATTTAGTTTAACACGTCGAGAATATACCCCCCCTGCATTTTACGCCCGAGAAACAGGATACTCACTCCTCTTCGTCGTTTTCTGGCTTGAGTTTGCGTGGATGTCGGGGGAGACATTAACTCATGGGGAGAGTCAATATTTCTGAAACAAAGCAATTTTAACATCGTTTCACATGCCCGTAGCCTCTAGGGAATACGCGAAACAACAATGTTTATGACCATAGTTTGACAGGTATTGAATCAGAATAACAACAACAGTGTTTCTCTTTGACACCAAAAAAGAATCTTATAAGTTTTGATCATTTCATGAACATACCCATTTTCGTCACCACTGTCTTTCTCCACTTCAATATTGTCATATTCGCTATCAGATGAACAACTGTAATTATTATTTCGTTTCATTTTGCAACGGAATCTCAATCAATATTGAAAAGATGTCCGACCTCGCATGTCCGGTGAGTACGGGTCTGCACAGCAGTCTAAACGTCTAGCGCAGTGAACATTATTTTCACACCATGTAGAATTTTGGGGGCGGGAACAGTTAATGTCCACAACTGCCAACCTATTAAAATCAAGCTAACGTGTGAGTGAAGTTAGCTGTTTTGCCTTCTCGCACTGTTAGAGAGAATCAAAAACCAATTTTTCCAGTAGCTCGGTTGTTTTTTCAGTTGTTCTTTATATTGGGCTTCAGCTACCGATTGCAATTAGTCTTCAAACTAGCTTAGTTTTTGTGCAGACACTGAAATTAAAACAAGTATATCGTTTACAATTTAGCATTCAGGCCTAATTGTGTGTCACTGCTTTTGATGTTTGAGGCTTTATGTAAGTAAAGGGGTGCTTGCGGCCAGTTTTTAAAAGTAGCTTAAAGCTTTAAAAGTATATTTAGCGTAGTTTAACTTCCACAGTGTGAAGTGATATGTAGTTTAGTAAACACAAATACAGTACCTTAACTCAAAGTACTGACATAACATTAAATAAGAATTTCAACCACAATCTGAGTGTCATTCTGCAATGCCCCCCCCACCACCCACAGAGTTGCAGTTTGATAAGGAAAAATAGAAAACATTGTCCAACCAGCTGAAGGTCCTTAGCCCCCTGCTGAATTCCCCATCAGAGGCCACAGAACCTGTCTGCCCAAGAGCCCTTTCTTTCACTTGTGTACTAGGACGCATAGCCTGTTAGGCAGAGTGTGCGGTTCATGTGTGCTGTCAGCTGTGTGGGTTAACAGCAGCATTGATTGCCCTGAAGGCCTCTGGCAGCTACTGTTGCTTCTGTAGCCAAGCACTTCTAGAAAGTTCCCAGCTCTGTAGAGCAACTGTGTTAATTGACTGGCACAAGGAGCCTAAATTGCACAAATCACATTCACTAGAAACAGGACAATGACAAGGCTTTGCCATGGCTTACTCCAGAACCAATTCTCCTGACTGTGACTGCAATGATGTCCCTTGATTGCACGTGTGTGGGACGGACGGTATGGATGGTTTCCACTTAACAAGGAGGGGTCAAGATACACTCTAAAAAACAAGTTTAAAAGCATTTTTGGAAAGGAAAACCAAGTTTAGTACTCTGTGAAGAAGGGTCCCACCTGGAACAAAACCAGGTTCTACTAAGGAATAGTTCTTCAATGGTATGTGGACAGCAAAGTTACCTTTTAGGTTCTAGAAAAGTCAATTTTCTTCTAATAGTGTTTATAAGAAATAAGAACCTTCTGGATGATACAATGAACTGAGGACAAAATATTTTGCACCATGAATAGTTGTATAGATGTATGTAATGCATGAATAGATGTATATAAATATAATTATCATGCAAAGTTCACAGGTGAAGTACTGAAGAACTGTGCAACAACAGTTCCTGTGATAACTATGTAATAACTGCATGTGATAGTGTAAACTATTTGTTGGTGTTATCAGTGAAAGCATGTATCTCTCCTGTCTGGGTTCTGTTCCCAGCAGAACATTGGAGAGGCACAGCTGTTTTTCTGGCCTGTCTGCCAGCTGACTTGTTAACTTGGGAACTCTGGGAACTTGATTCCAGGGAACAACTCCAGGCCAACTCACACACACACACACACCCACACATACACACACCCACACATACAACCACACACAAAGAGGCATGTTGTTCTTATAAATTATTGATTACCAGAGAATATATACAGTGCCTTCAGAAATACTTCAGACCCTTTACTCTCTTCACATTTCATTTTCCCCCTTCAATCTACATACAGTAACCCCATTTAGAAGTTTCTGCTATCTTAATTAAATACATTTTCATACCGTTTATTCAGCCCTTTCTAGAACTAGATTTGGCTACTAGTTTTCCACACCTAGAGTTAGGCAGTTTCTGCGATTGTTCCTTATAGATCTTTTCTAGCGCAGTCAGATTGGAATGGTGAATGTCAGTAAACTGCAATCATCAGGTCTGCCCACAGATGTTCATGTCTGGGAATTGACTGTGCCACTCAAGGACATTCACAGATTTGCCCCAAAGCCACTCCAGGGTTATCCTGGCTCTGTTCATCCTTCCCTCAGTCCTGACCAATCACCTGGTCCCTGCAACTGGGAAGCACCCCCATAGGATGATGCTCCCACTACCATTCTGAACCATAAGGATGGTATTAGCCAGACGATGAGTGCTAGATGTTATTCTTAGCAACCAAGCCCAATAGTATGATTTTGTTCTTATTAAACCAGAGAATATTTTATTCATGTCCTATAGTCTTAAAGCAGCATGTCACATGCCGTTTACTCAGGACCATAAATACCTGATTGATAGAGGGCTGCAGAGATAGTTGTCATTCTGGCTGGTCCTGCCATCTCTGCAGAGACACCCTGAAGGTTTTTTGGAGTGGCCATTGGCTTCTAGGTTGCCTCCGTTATCACGGCATTTGTTGCTGGCTTATTTAGTTTTGCCGGATGGCGAACTCTGGGAAGAATCTTTGGCGTTCCAAAGATTATTTAAAGTCCATAAACAACCAGCTATGGAGAAAGTGAAGGGATCTGAAAAAGATTTATCTCTAAGCCCAAGACTCTTTGGTTTAACATGGTCATGAGGACCTTAAGCAACCACAAACATTGTAAAACAAACACACACAAACACGAGTAGACATGTGTACAAAAACACATACTCACACACATACTCTCATGAAGGCCATCTCCTTGACGTAGGTGATCCAGTGTTGAAATGCCGACATGCCCCAGCCCGCCCCCCTGGACCCTCTCCGTCACACAGCCTGCAGATTATCCTCTCAGGAAGATGGAATGCCTGGGGAGTTCTGACAAGCATTAGGCTGGCCGGACATTCAACAGGCCTAACTACTCAGCCAGATCAATGAAAAACCCTTGGTTAACCTTTGACCCCAGACAGAAGCCATACAAACAGTCCCCAAGTCTGAGCACATTGCTGAGTGTACGAGTGTAACTCTTCATGATTCTACTAGCCCATATCAGGCTCCACAGGGGGTTCTGCATCTAGGAGTTTGTCCCAAATTGCTGTGCCTTTATAGTGTGCTACTTTAAACCAGAGTGTATACATGCACTTCTGACCCTGGTCAGAAATAGGACACTTGTAATAGGGTGTGATTTTGGATGCATGGTTGACAATACTGTTCCTCGTTGGACAGACACCTCCTACTCAAACCTGTTCACACTTTATTCAAAACATTCTCACACCCAAATGACTGTTAAAGTCTTTTGTATTGGGGCTGACCTTCGGGTTTATAAAACAAATTCATGTTTTTATGTATTTGTCAACAAAACAACATACACATCCAGTTTGTAGAGCGGGGCACTTTTGGGTTCAAATCCCATGGGGAACCAGGTCAGAAATGTATGCACTCAAAACTGTATGTCGCTGTGGATAAGGGCGTCAGCTGACTGACTAAAAGTAAAATAAATATCGGATTACCAGTTACTTCATCTTCCTTTGCATGCTTCTCTTGCATTTTGTAAGGAAATAATTGAATTGATTCCCTGTAAACTTATCCAAGTAGCCCGTGGCCCTTTAGCCTGATTCTCAAGGCAGTGTCGTGAAGCCGAGTGGTATTAGCCGGCGTTTGTTAGAAACTGTTCTGTATCCAGCTGTCTTCCTCAGACTTCCCTATAGCTATCCCTTAGTGACTGTGTGTGTGTGTGCACATTTGTGCTTATTTGTACATGCATGCATACGCTTTAGTCTGTGTTTATAGTATGTGTTTGTATGCATGTGTTTATCTGTGTGTGTAGGTGATAATGTATGTGAGATATTGTGTGCACGTGTGTTTATGTCTGTATTTGAGTGTGTGTGATTATATTACTGTGGGTGGGTGTGTGTGTTAAGAGGTGTTGTTTCCCACAACCCTGGTCTAATTCTGTGGTAACTCAATCTCCGTGTGAGCTGATCCTGGTGAGTGTTCCCCCACCCGTCAACAGGCTCTCACTGGCTGGCTGAGCGTGTCCGCCACACACCCACACACACAGACACACACACGGGTTAGTCTCTCAGGAACACCACAGGGTTGATTTACTGCGGGGCCTGTCGGCAGCAGCGACACTGCCTCGTGTGTCACACCATCCAGACATTTAATACCTGTCGGTCAACAACTGCAAGGGTTGTGTGTGTGAATGCTTGCGTGCTTGCGTGCAATATGTTGAGACACGTGTGTGAGAGATTACTGTGCCAGGCATGTGACCATAGTCATTTCTCGATCACTCAAAGTGTAATAAAAGAAAACTCTAAACTCAACAAACAAAGAAATTGAAATTTGAGTCCTTTAATTCCACACACTTTTTACCACACGCTTTCCCCAGAGCCTCAAACAGCACTCTCACAGTCAAATATCTTCAAGCAGAGGGGGCTATTTGGGACACAGGCCGGGGCACTTTAGCCCCGTCCACAGTGCTCCTAATCTGCCCGTGCCTCTCGGACCTCCGCAGTACAACAATGTTATCCTGTGGCCCACAGCATCCTGCCTGGTTCCAGTCAGCCAGTCAGTCACCCAGCCTCTACAATGGGACCGGCCCAGTCTGCCTCAAACCCCTTTCCCACCACCCATTGGACCACTACAATACACCTTGGTTCTTGCGTCTTACCTTCCTGCCTTTGTCGACGTCCGTGTATTTGCGCCGGCGGTAGTATTTTGATAGGTAAAACCATGTGAATGGAGGATATGCTCACATCCTTGTTTCTATGTTTAGGCAGTGGGTTTATTTTCATTGTAGGACAGCTCTTCAGGTCACGCCGCTGGAGGTCACCCTGGTGTCCTAAATTGCATCCTATTTCCTACGTAGTGCACTGCTTTTGAACTAGGACAACACGGTATGTAGCAAATAGGGTGCTATTTGTTGCTTGGCCACACTGTCAAGCAATGTTTCTGTGCCTCCGGGCCGCGGACAAGTGCTTAGTGGCAAGACAACCAGAACGAGAGTGTGAGAGAATGGAGAGCTTGAAGCCGTAACTGGCCGACAACCATCGGAGTTGGCAACTCGGGAAACTCATTCATTAAAACCTCTTATACTGAGTAGAGGTCAATTCTAACCCAGAGTTGGTTGTACTTAGCATTGAATAGTGTTACGGTTCAACCGGACTTGATGATGTCTATATTAACTGTGAAGCTCTTTTGTTGTGACAAAAATGTCACATTGTCAGTGTTACATTACTGTAACACTCTCTTAATATTTAGGTGCCTTGGTGAAATATATTCTTTCAAACCTTTTCTTTTAATGTACATTCTGCATGTTAGTTAGTTACAGTTAAAATAGTACCATCATTAGTGGTCCGTCAAAACTTTCATCCAGCTATCATCATCCAGTCCTGTGGAAGCTGCTTAAGAGAGTTAGTTGATATCTATGACTTCTATTCAGGCAGTACTATGTGCCAAAAAACAAATATATATTTATTGACTAGCTAAAATTTCATTCAACTACAACCAACCTACTGCAAAAATGCATTGTCAGTTGAACTACATGCAGTTTACCACTTCCAGCCATGCCAGCATCCATGCTTACTTAATAACACAAGGAGTGTCAGGCCGGCAGGGGAATCTGTGAAGACCGGTTCCTGAAAAAGCAGGACCGCACGTGACATCCAACCCCGGGAAGTGAGGGCAAACGCCTTTTGAGGCCACACATTGTAAGGCCCTGACCCGGTTTCCGGAAAAAGCTACGTTTGCATATGAACTGGAGAGCGGTCGAAAACCTAAACCGGGCTGAAACGCCACTCTGTCTATTTAAGATTGCTAAGGCATTAAAGGCAGGACGGCCATTGTACAGTGGGAGAGGATCAACGTGAAGTTATTGTTCTACGTGGATGGATGCACAAGGTTTTTCCTGAGCGGTGGTGAGGCTGTGATGGAGTTGTCTGAGTATGGATGAGGGGAGAGAAAACCCCTGATTTGATAGAATGAATGTGGAGAATTTGGACTTCTAGGAAAGTCAAGTTAGGTCTGATCCAGTAGATGTTTTGTGGCTGCTCTCGAAAACGCATAGAGGTGGAGAAGAAGGAAACGGAGCGCTTCAGTTTCATCAGTCACCTGCAAATGAGCTTGCTTTGCAGGTGGGGGTTCATTACAGAGTTTTAACTAGCCAGATCATTTGAGGGTAGCCGTGGCAACAAGAGCTAAGTAACGTTTTTAGGCACATTTATGGTGTGTCGGTGTCAAAAGTTTATCACCGAAAAAAAACGATTTTACAGGCGGTGGCTCCTTTCCCTCCTTTCCCTTGGAAGCTCGGTGCCAGCTGTCTCTGCTGCCGTAAAGTCCTGCTTTCCCACCCCAGACCTGTGGGAAAATGTGTAGTGGCTAGTAATTGATTCCGCCTTGCCAGCCTCATTACTCTCGGCCACAACTGCCAGGCTCTTCAGAAACCCTGTCGGGGTTTAGTAACCCCCCATTCCTCACTCTGGCCCTATCTTTTTCTCTCCCACTCTCCACAATTTATTTCTTCTCTCTCTTCCAATTTGTCTTTATTACTGCAATTCTTTCTCGCAATCAACTTCGGAGATCTGAAACTACTGTAACAATTTTGACTGCAGATGGAAGAGAGTTGTGACATTTGAATGAAACATTTCAAACCTTGGAACATTTGAATGCTCACTCAAAACTTTGGAACAGAGATCCAAAATTACAATCACTTCAAACAAAAAATGTAAACGTACATATTCATACATTATATATTGATTTTATTATTGGCAGGCAAATAAAATCAACCCAATCGTTCCCATCTTTTTCCCTTTCTAATTTTTCCTCAATTTTTTTATTTCAGGTTGTATCCCCGTTTCCAAAAAATGCAAATAAAAACAAAATGCAATGATGTGCTTACATGAAGAAAGGGGTGCGTCAACACTTCAATGTTGTTTAATCCCGACAAATGGGAATTTATTATGAGGAACAAAATAACAGTTCCTGCTACAGCTCACAATAAACTGGACAGACAGAAAAGCAAACCCAAAACGACACGATACAGGGATTAATTGCAATTTTGTACATGTGGTAGAATCACTAAAATAAAGCAATAAACACAATGTCTTGTATATTTTAAACAGAACATATTATGGCATCTTGTGAACTGTAAACAAAACCACAGAGTAGTAATTCCCATCAATTATATGCAGCAACATTATAAACAACAAAGCTTTAAGCGTCCAATACCAATGTTCCCCCTAAACCCTGAACCCTCACAGACTTAATTGACGTCACCTGGTAAGTGATTGAGTGCAAGAGGCTGCAAGGGCTCAAAATGCAATAGATAGGAATGGGACGGCACTATAGTAATGCTCTTGGATCAAATCTGATGAAAGCATATTTGGAATTTACAAACTACACACAGTTCTGGCTGTAGAAACCACCAGTGCACTTTGTGTGCATTCATACATGTTAACCTTTTTTTCAAAACATGCTGACATACATTTATTGAGTTAAGCATACACTCAAGCATACACACCCTTAGCGTGAGAAATATGTTGTTTAGGGCCCCCAACTGCTAGAGGACACAGACGGCTAGTGAACTTGGACCAATAAGGGAGCTGGGCCCCCCAACACAAATGTTGGTTAGGGACCCTAAAAGTCTAGGGCCATACCCTTTTACCACATTTGAAAATATTTTTTCAGACTATTTTCATATTTGCATACAATAAAATATGTTGTTGTTATCCTTGATTAGATTTTTTGGGTTGCAAAAATATAAACGTTTTAATTTTCTTACGTTCAATACATTTTTGCTTGGTTTGTTGAATTCCATAGAGCTACTGTATGCAGCTGTAATGTGACAAAAACAAAGAATGATTTTACAAAAAACCCAGTCAAACTATTTGTCTTTTCTGTAACCAGCCTACTGCAATCTCTGAATTTAATAGATACATTAATTTCTACATTCAGAATATAACATCCCATCCCTAACTCACACTATCTGTCACAACAGTAAGTGGTTAAAACCGAGGCCATAGTGTTTGTGAAAAAAAGGTGCTGCGTTAATTGTGTTAACGCCCCCCCCAACCCTAGTTTGAATACAAAACGAATAGCCAACTTCGACGAGGGATTGCCCAATACCAAAGAAACGAACCGACGACGATGACGAGCCAACGATGATGACCGACTTAACGAAGATGCAATGCGCTCATATGCAGCAAATGTGAGTCAACCTAAAGGGAGGAACCAAACAAATACTTTGCTCACATCAAAATTGTTAAGCATGCACAAGGAATTATGCTGTTCCATTCCCCAATCCGGAAGTCAATAAGGAAACAGGATTGAACCGGGGCAGAGTAAATGTTTTTTTTGTACGACTTCTACAACAACCTCTTCCTTAGTCGGTGTAGCTTCATGCATATCCATAAGCGCTTTAAAACACACCGGTTTAACTCAGCCATAACTAGGCCTTTTGAAGTAGGCAATGAGTTCACTAACGCACAAAGGTAAATTTAGCCACATCCCTCAAACCACTCCAAATATTTTTTGGCCATGTCCCTTGCGTACAAAGATTTCTCTGTATTATCTCAATCTTTTAATAATATCATGTACCAGAGATTATGAGATACCCAAACTCTTTGCAATTTTACGTTTCAAAACATTATTCTTAAATTGTTGCCCTATTTGCCCACGCAGTCTTTCACAGAGTGGTGAACCCTTCTCCATCTTTACTTCTGAAAGTCTCATACTCTCTGGGATTTTCTTTTTATACCAAATCATGTTATTGACCTGTTGCCAATAAATCTAATTAGTTGTGAGAGGTTTCACAAGGTTATTTGTTTGTATTACACAACATTTCCAGTCTATTGTTGCCCCTCAAAATGGGTATTTATTTTTCAAATATTTGTGGTTCTACATATGATACATTGTCTTTATACTATTTTCAATGAAATATAAGGATTAAGTTATTTCAACATCATTGCATTTTATTTTTATTAGTATTTTACACAGCGATCCAACTTTCTATTTATTCTTGCAACGTCATATACCCTTGCCCTTGACAGCTGACCACTAGTAATAAATATTTGTGATTTTTCAGTTGACAGGCTTTGTGTAGACACGCACCTCCCCTTCGTGTAGACACGCACCTCCCCTTCGCGTAGACACGCACCTCCCCTTCGTGTAGACACGCACCTCTCCTTCATGACAGTGTGTCCGCACTCTGTGCGTTAACATTAATGACCCATGACTGATCCCCTTAATTTGTGCATCTAGCGCCAGTCTTTTCCTTCCACACACACAGACACCCGGTCCAGATGTGACTGGGGCAGACGATGCCATGGCGACAGACTTCCATTCGGGCTGGTGATAACTCCCTGGCACCGTGCCAGTCCCTCTCTCCTCCCTCCCCGCCACCCAAGATGTGTTCGACATCAACTATTCAGATCATCTGTCGTGACGGCAGGGTTGGTGGCTGGCAGTCACAGGCCTAACCCCAGCCACATGCCCAGGGAAAGGCAAGGGCTCAGCAAGCCACATGCCCAGGGAAAGGCAAGGGCTCAGCAAGCCACATGCCCAGGGAAAGGCAAGGGCTCAGCAAGCCACATGCCCAGGGAAAGGCAAGGGCTCAGCAAGACACATGCCCAGGGAAAGGCAAGTGCTCAGCAAGCCCAATTAATCCGCGACTACGGCGACCGCTCTGTGCCCCTGCATCTGGGCCTCTCACTCAGGCCACGGCGGGGGGGTGAAGGGGGGAGGGGCGGGGGGGGGGGGGGGGGGGGGGGGGGGGGGGGGGGGGCGGGGGGGTTCGAGGTTCGAGGTTCGAGTCTCATCAGTCTTGCTACACACAAGTGAGGATTTGGAGTGTAGTTACTACATGTAACCTGTTGTGTGCATTGCTTTCAGAATCAAAAGGTATACTTATATAAACCTTTTCATTATATATATATATATATATATATATGTATATACAGTACTAGTCAAAAGTTTGAATGCAGTATGTCACTGTCACTCTTTTAATATGTAGTCAGGAAGGTGTCTGCACTATTCAAAAGGTGACATTGTTCCCCTTTAAATAAAAATGTATACACATAACAAACATGTATAAACAATGTACACCTTGTTTAAACATAAACAGCTGCCAAAGCGACAAGCTGTGGCTTACCCCATAGCCATTATAGCAGGCCAGTCCTCCCTGAGAGACGGACACCAACAGGGGGTTAATTACCTGGCAGGGCCGGTCGCTCTCCGCTGGTGGTGGTGGGGGTCAGGGTCAGGGGTCAACACCCTAAGTACTGCGGCAGTTGTCTTCCCACTCCCCTGGCCTGAGGGCGCAGATCTGAGTACCGCTCAATGAAGGAGCCGGGACGAGGAGTGCCCTCCGCGGCACGTGGCTTTGTCCCAAATGGCCGCCTCCATTCCTTTGACAGGGGACACTGTGGGATAGGGGGAGTGCAATAGCACCTTTCCCGGTGTTACCAGCACAGAACAGGCAGTGTATTTCTGGGCTGCGGTGTCCCCTTCCGCCCTGCCCCGGCACCTTCTCCCTTCACAACCACCCGTGTGATGCAGACCAGTGGGCCTGAGGCACTGAGGCTGTGTGGGATGAGGGGCTAAGCGGGGAGATCAAAGCGGGAGGCATGAAAAGGCTCCCGGCACCCAAGTATGTAGTGCGTCATAGCCACACACACACACACCTTGCTGGTATACAGATTGATGCAAATGCAACACGGCCCCTGGTCTCTTGGCCCCTGGGCTGCAAAAGTTTATGGAGGCAGAGAGAAGACGGCACATGGACCTGAACACCTGCCCCCTGCTGGAGCTCAGAGGTATAACAACAAAACGTTGGCAGCTTGGTATAAAGCATTGGGTGACATCTGTTTTAATGGCTTGGTCATAGCTGGCATAGAGCCTATAGTAACGTGCCAGAATCCCAATCAGCTTTATTACCAAGTAGGTTTACCCATACAAGACGTTTGCTTTGGTGCTATGGAGCATGACAAAAAACAAGTGGTATTAGGTAAAACAAATTGTCATGGCAAGCATTTAAACAACGTTCCATCAAGAAAACTGGTTTGCAGTGACCATTTCTCTCATGCCAGTTTCACAAAGTTTCTAACTGGTAGCAATTGGGTTAGCCAGATTGGCCTTAGCCGTTTTAGCTGAAGTGTCTCTCCGTGTAACTACCTTTGGCCACAAGATCTGCCGGTCAGCAGAATCTAATCATAAAATAAATAAAATGTTTTAAAACTAGTTCAGTATATTTCTTTGTCTTTTTGATAATAGTTACTGCTCTTACCAGCTATAGAAGGAGGTAACATTACTGTAGTGTGCGTTACCTAAAAATGATAGAATTCTCTACTACATTGATTGGATGAAAATACGTCAGCTAACTACAGCTGTGATAAGGGGAGAGGGCTGCTTCAAGGACCACAGTATGGATGCCACAAACAGAAGTCTTCTGAGCTTAAATAACAACATCATGCTAAACAGGAGTGGTGGTTACAAAACTCAGGATAGCATCAGGTATCTAACAAAAAACATTCTCATCTATACTAGCAAGAATATTTTATTTGACTGTGATCTGTAGCTACATTTCCATGATATTTTGGGTTGAGATGGTAAACATGGAGCAATTGTTAAAACAGGCCATAACTCCATAATAAAAGTGAGTTTTAAAGCATCCAGTGTAATCTTTACATATTACATCCTGTCTACAGGAGATTGACACACGATAACCGGCCTAATATACCCCTAAAGAGAAAAGCAGAAGGAAAACCTTAAATCAACACGGATGCAGAATTATTATATATATATTTTTTTAAACGGTGTGGAAAAACAAAACCCCGCCGTGGGTTGTATCTGAAATAGCAACCTGCTCCCTACATGACTCTGGTCACTGCGCCAAAGCCACAACCTCTCAATAACAGTTAGCATGGGCTACGTCCATTAGCACACTAAATATGCAACAGGGTGCCAAACTTCCTCCCCAACCTCACACTGCCTCGAAGGATACCGCCTCCATTATTCATGAGCCGGCAGGTCGGGGCCTGGGAACAGGCCTGACAAGGTCCTGTGTCAATAAGATCCACTGGGCCACACACTGTTGACAGACACCCTGACAAAAGAGAAGACGGGCTCCCTCCGCGTTCTCACAACCACTGAAGAATCAGTCCGTGTGCTGCTAGTCTGAGCCCGTGTTTGTACAGTGTATGTCGCTTTTGTACCCCCAGAGCCACTGTTTGCCCCATCAATAGAGGGCCGGAGTGTTGATGCAACGCGGGAAGGAAGGCCTCCACGACCGCTGGGGAGAGTTTATGTTCATTAACAGGATTTTAGGGGGGCTTTGCTCCTCCTGGATGGCACCTGGACATACACGGCCAAAAAGACAACAACCAATCATCTTATTAGTGAAATAGTCGGTAAAGCCTATTGAAAACGAAGTGTGTTTGCCATTTAGGAATGGGTTAATTGAGAACTGAACTCTTGAGTAATTGCATTAGATGATCTAGGTCAGAGACCAGCATAGTCTGTGCATAACTGGCTTCAGATATACAGTAGTGGAACATTGAAGTCAAATATCTGCCTGAAACATAAAAAACTGAAACAGACAGGAATCTACTTAATTGTCCGTTGTCAACCTTTCACCCACGGTCAGGAAGGTATGGCTGATTTTGTCAGCTGACCATGCCGTTATTTCTGCTTTCCTACCTTGCAGTCCCTGGGTGCTGTGGGTTCAAGACTGTCCTTCCTGGAAGTGAAGTCATAACTCAGAATCCAAACAGGGTGCATGGCTTTAGACCTCTTTGTCTGTCGGTGCAGAAGACAACACACTTGACGTCGTCCAGTTCTACAGCGTCAGTATTCCCATGTTGGATACTAATGTTACAGCGTGCTTTAAGGTCAACTCCAAATTGACTCTGCATGACAATAACACAGGGACCTCAATGAATCCTCGCAGTTGCCCTGACAACATGCCCTGACTTGGCTGAGAAGGGGCGCCGTCTAACATATGGGTAGTGGCTGTTTGATAGGTTCATCAGTTAGAGTTGGACCTCCATTGGCCCATTTAAAAGGGCAGACCAGGGAGCTTTACCTCCCCTACGTATTATCACTATGTTTGGAACCATCTGAACGGGCAAATAAACTCTGAAGATGTTGCAGACGGAGGAAGATTTTAAGTGGAGGGTGAGGATGAGCACCGTCGAGGAGAAATGGTGTCCGGGAGAGCGGGACTTTAGTGTCATACCGGACAGAGGGCCTTGGCTAAGTTGATTGCTGGACGAGGGTTGCTTCCGTGTCTGCGAGTCCAAGCTGCCTCTCTGGGCAAACTCTGCACAGGTGCCAGGTGTTGATGTCAAACCGATCAATAAATCAAATCTATTTATACAGCCCTTTTTACATAAATAGTTGTCACAACAAAGTGCTTTTACAAAAAGCCCAAGGAGCAAGCAACAATAGTGCTGATGCAGAGTGGCTAGGAAAAACGCCCTATGGGGGGGGCTGAATTTTAAGAAGAATCCTAGAGAGGAACCAGACGCATCTAGCTGTGCCATGTGACATTTTAAGATTACAAGTAATAATAAATATTCAGCAGATTAATCAATTAAAATAATTTAAAATCGTGATAGTGGAACAAGAGCCATTTTGGAAAATCAAAGTAAAACAAAGTAAATAGAGAAAATAGTTATACATTGAATCAATAAAGTAATCTGAGGACAACAAAGAATATGTGAAGAAAAAACTAGAGGCTTTTTACAGGAAGTACCAATTCTGGCTTGAAACAGTATAGCAGCAAAGTACAATGCTCAAAATAATTAAGGGTACACTGAAATCACACATCAGGTCTCAATGAATGAAATATATTAAAGGCAATAATCTTTACTGTACATTGTGTAATTCGTTGAGAACAAAATAGTGTAATAAACATCTAAGTAAAATATTGAAATCACAAACCTGCGTGAATTTCATGACACCAACAACTCTAATGTGACACTGTAGTGTGTTTGGCCCCCACGTGCCTGTATGGACACCCAACAATGCCTGGACATGCTCCTGATGAGACAATGGATGTTGTCCTGTGTTATCTCCTCCCAGACCTAGATCTTTTATAGACCTAGTTCCTCCAAGGATCTGCCTCCCCAGACCATCACTGACCCACCGCCAAACCGGTCATGCTGGATGATGTTGCAGGCAGCATAACGTTCACCATGGCGTCTCCAGACTCTTTTGTACCTGTGAAGAGAACAGGGCACCAATGGTGGTCCAGGTGTTCTATGCCGAATGCCCACTGAGCAGCACGGTGCTGGGCTGTTAGCACAGGTCCCACTAGTGGACACTGGGCCCTCATGCCACCCTTTTGGAGTCTGTTTCTGACAGTTTGATCGGGGGCTTGCAGTGCTCCTCCTGTTCCTCCTTGCACAAATGAGGAGATACCAGTCCTGCTGCTGGGTTGATGCCCTTCTACGGCCCTGTCCAGCTCTCCTTGTGTAACGGCCCGTCTCCTGGTATCTCCGCATGCTCTTGAGACTGTCCTGGGAGACACAGCAACATTTCTTGCGACGGCAAGTATGGATGTGCCATTCTGGAGGAGCTGGACTACCTGTGCAACCAGAATAGAGCTGCCGGTACAGCCTCATGCACCCAGTAGTGACCAGGACCCTACCAAAATGCGAAACTAAAGAAACATCTGACAGGAAGGATAACAAGAGAGAAATTGTCTGTGGCCTCCACCTGCCAAAACCATTCCCGTCTTAGGGGTTGTCTTGGTTTTGCCTTTCCGGAGCACCTGTAGTCAATTTTATTTGCACCACAGCAGGGACATTAATTCAAAAAGGCTTATGATTCTTAACTCCCTGAAGTGATTTGGCTCATTATACAGTGATGATTACGCATCCCCTTATTTTTTGAGCAGTGTACTTTGTTTGGAGAGTGCAGAGTAATACCAGGTGCTGTAAGCTTTTTCCCCCACTAGGCGGTGGCCTTGGTTTATTATGTGGGGGCCAACGTCAGCCAGAATTGTGGCCACTAGAATTGCCTCCCCTCTGCGGAGCTGTGCAACTCATACTTTCCTGGCAAGGGAGACACCGTGATCAGGAAGGCGGTTCACCCAGGGCGAGGCTCAGCCATTGCACTTGGGCTGTGCTGACCCCTGCGAATTTCGGAAAATAATGACACATGTAAACTTGCTAAATTTGTCTTGTAGTGCATACCTACCAATAAACTATTGTGACAACACTGAAGGAATCCAAGTACGTAGGCAGTCTGCTAAAAGATAGCTTGCCATTTACTTTCACAATTGAATCCGAATTTAGATTTCACCCTTGAGACCTCCACCAACGTTTTGGTTTGGTGCAAATCGGTTTGGTATTTTTCCTGATCGAGTGATCTCGCATACCCAGTGTTAGGATCTGGTTGAGTTTACTGTCATGCCCACATTTCTAGTAAAACATTGTGTGTAAAAGCCATCTCGTGGATAAGATTAGACAGTGCTGAATCCATTCGTTTGATTTGCTATAACGTTGGGGATTTAAGCGTTCTGGTAACCCGCCTACTATTGTGTTATCAAACCGTTTTATTTCGTCAGTGTATACCACCGTAGAGCGCTTCTACCGTGTGGCATGATGGGAAATCACCGTGCACTCACATAATCTAATAAAACACAAGTAATGGGGTTCCTATCGTTTTCGTTGAAACTGTATTTAGAAGCATAATTTAATATGTGTCCAGAAGATGTGTTGTTACCAGAAGTCGAAATAATAACCGTCAGTTGAAAATGCTTGCACGAGAATCAGGTTCCCTGTACCGACGTGTACAACTCATACTTACCTGGCAAGGGAGATACCGTGATCAAGAAGGCGGTTCACCCAGGG
>JACXGK010002941.1:0-49595 GCA_016801125.1 Novumbra hubbsi | reverse complement strand
CCTAACCTACACACAGCACCCCATGCCAAAACCACCCTAACCTACACACAGCACCCCATGCCAAAACCACCCTAACCTACACACAGCACCCCATGCCAAAACCACCCTAACCTACACACAGCACCCCATGCCAAAACCACCCTAACCTACACACAGCACCGCTTGCAGAGGGCACCAGGTGACGCAGGCATATGACAAGTATTGATCGTCCGGAGCACAGTAAAAACTATCCCCAGACAGACAACAGAAATAACTGTAACCATATAACAGCTTCCTGCCTAGGGAACAGATCCCAGCGCCGTGGGGCCCACGTGACAGCTATTCCTGGATATTCACATAACCCAGGGGCCAGGGCACAGAGAGGGATGTAGGGGGAGGAGAGAGGAGAGGCTGAGTGTAAATGGGAAGATGAAGGAGGTGTGGAGAAGAGAAGAGAAGGTTACAGACTAGTGTAAGTTATTTAGTCACTCCCAGTAGTCCGGTCTACGGCTCCATCAGTGCTTCCTTCTATCCCCGGACTGAAAAATGAACGTTTCCTGCTTTCCACTGTTCACTTAAAGGCTTTCACTCTGATTGTTTATGTGTAGCTCCTCTCCCACACCATATGGTCCATTTCACTTTTAATTAGGATAATATACATGGCTTTGTATTGCATAGTCCATTTATGTAATACAATTTTCTTTTTGCAATACTCTTAAACTCTTTTCTCTCTATTTTTGCCATCCAATCAAATGGTAAATAAATCTGCCATGACAAAAAAAAAAAAAGGAAAAAAAGGCTTGTCGTAGGTATTACACCGACAATAGAAAAATGCACAGAGATTAATACAATATATGGCACAGTTATTTCAAGTGTAAAAGGTAAGATTGAATTCATGGCTTTGTGTGGCTAAGTTTGTACTGCGATGACAGTGGACAAGATTAGTTCCTATTTCTCTCCCAGAACAATTTGGCAGTGGTGGAGAAAGAGTGGAATTACTGTTATAAAGCTGTCCAGGGAGCTGCCCTCCTGTCATTAATAGACTGTCACACACAGCAGCAGTGCAGCTACATGGAGAAGTATGGCCCACAGAAGACGTGAGAGAGTCAGGGAGGGACGGAGCGAGGGACAGATTGTGGGACAGGGCAAGGGACTCGGGCTGGGAGGGAACAAGGGACAGAGAGAGAGAAAGGAGGGATCGATGGGAGGGAGAAAAAGAGAGAATGGATGGGTGGACGGTCTTGTTTTGTAGGATGGGTCTCGGGGCAGAAAAAGGACAGAGTAACGGAAAGAGGGCAAAGGAGAGGAAGGAGAGCTGAAAGAAAACAAGGTCTTCATCAGTTAGAGGCGTTTGTCAGGCACAGCATGAAAGGCTGAGTGGCCCTGGTTGACCTCTGTTGGCATTTCCGTTTCAGGTTGGTACACAGAAATATCAAGAGGAATAGAGAGGGTAATTAAATAGTGCATTTTAATAAGCCCAGTAAACTCATTCACTTCCCTACGGTTACAGGGTGGGAAGAACTACTGTACTACAAAAGCTTGGTGAACCCAGGTCTTAGGGAATAGAAGTAGCTTCGGTAGAGGAACAGGATGAACAACAGTCCACCTGTGTGTTGATCCTGTCAGACGGGGATCATTCAATGGACAGCTCTGTCTGAGCGTTACACTACATAGTCCACGCTATTCACTGGCCCTCTGCCAAGACAGAGACACACGCCATGCCATTTCTCATCCGTGTGTCTCCCAATCTGTCCCATAATCCCAACTGCTCTCAAACAGTCGGCCCTGATTTGAAGTCAGGTGAATTACAGCCACTATCGCAAGGGTGGGAATACTGACGACCTGTACAGAGCTTTAAAACGTGGCTGACAGAGAGCACGCTCGTGGAACACACCAGACACATTAAACCACGACAAGGGTGAGCTGCAGAATGTGAAACAAAAATGTAATTCACATCTAATAAAATACTACATTAACTAACCAACAAGGGCAAACATGCAATAACATTACACTGGGTGCATCAAGATAGATACATTTTAAATTATGAATTGGTTGATTAGCTACAGCTGAACCCATCTTAACAACTTAATAACTTGACATAGAAAATACAAATGATGCATTACCTTTGCTTTGTCAACATTAACGGCTGTGGTTTTGCGAAATGCAGTTGTAATTTCTGTGCTGGAGGATCCTGGCCACTTTGGCTGCCTAGGGACTGTTTGATATCAACACATATATGCTTTATCTCCTCTCTTATGTGGTATTCACCAGCCTTAACTTGGATTTGTGGTCTGAGTGAAGTCGAAAACATTAACCACACACACGCAAATGCAGGGTATAGTTCACACAGACAAACACAGACAAACACACAGACACAAACCAAGGTTTTCTGATCATGTGTCGTTAAACCGGCCAATGACCGAGGCTTGGCTTATTGTCGTCGTCACTGTGAAGTGTATCAGTTTTATTATGAAGGTACGACACTGGCTGCAATTGATTCATAAGACAAGTAAACAACAGCAGAATAGGTATTTCTGCCTGTCATAGTTGTGTGTCGGGGATTTACCAACTCCTGCTATAATGTGACGTACTGCTTTGCCTTTACTGCCAGAGTGACTCATTTAGTCTGTGTTCTGTCAAACCTGTGAATGATTCCCTCTCTGATTTGCTTCCTCGCCTGAGTCTCAGCAATGCTTCTTGGTGTAGCACTCTACACACACACACAAACACCACCCTCTCCAACTGTACCCACACACCTTCGACCTCCATAACCTCTGGCCCAGTGCCTCGGTCTCCAGCACCATGCCAGGACTGGCTCCCCCCTGGCCAGTCATCCAAACTAGGCCTAGAAGAGACTAGAGCTCTGGGTCAGTGTAGTAGACGCGTGATCACATAAACCTCTTCGAGGGGAACGAGTCCCTTACAGCAGGACTGTGCAGAACACACAAACACACATTAGAAATGCTAACACAGAAATAGGAGAACAATCGCCATCTGAAAGAAGGTTTGAATATCTTGATTTTTAACTACACTACATGTCGTGGCAAAGCAGTACGACCACATAGACACAAAAGTCATCATGAGATCTATATAACGTATTCTCAACATTCAATCTGTTACAAATCCACAATGGATATACCATTACCAAAAAACTACCAGACAGAGACGAAACGATCAAACAAATAGAATTAGACAGACAATAACAACAGTAGAATAGGAAAGAGCCGCCTTGAAATTGAAAATACACTGTTCCCCTCATGTCTCATCCTCCCTATTCATTGTGCTCTAACCCTGTGCATCTGCATGTGAAATGGATTCCTATGGTGCAGAGTCCTTCACGCTACTTGGACGTGACGTTCCAAATAAGAGCAAAGTAAGTAGCTACGCATGTAGATTAAACAAGGAATGACACCTGTACAGGGAGTTGCCAGAGAAAAAGAAAATGTGTTTTTTTTTCTTGAGGAGAGGAAGAGAGAGAAAGAGAGAGGAAGAGCGAGGAAGAGAGAGGAAGAGCGAGGAAGAGAGAGGAAGAGAGAGGAAGAGAGAGGAAGAGAGGAAGAGAGAGGAAGAGAGAGGAAGAGAGAGGAAGAGAGAGGATGAGAGAGGATGAGAGAGGAAGAGAGAGGAAGAGAGAGGAAGAGAGAGGAAGAGAGGAAGAGAGAGGAAGAGAGGAAGAGAGAGGAAGAGAGGAAGAGAATGAGGAAGAGAGGAAGAGAGAGGATGAGAGAGAAGGAGAGGAAGAGAGGAAGAGAGAGGAAGAGAGGAAGAGAGGAAGAGAGAGGATGAGAGAGGAAGAGCGAGGAAGAGCTGGCGGGGGAGTGTGTTCTGCAGCGTTCGCAGCGACGAGTGGGTCTGGAGGCGTCTCCGTGAGCGGGGGTTTCTATGGAGGACCGGGGGGCAACATGAGGAGCCAGGAGAATCATGGGGTTTGCTGCAGGCTGGAGGTAGCAGGTTATCTGGTTAAACACATCCCTGTATTGTCATGGGATGGAGGCACAGGGGAAATTCAGCACCGGACTGGACATCGGTGGCAAATGCTAGATGGGCTTGTCCATTATTTGTCTAGTATGTGTGTCTAACTAATTTATAACTAAGTGTATTGTGTGTATAACACACACATACATTTTTATACATACCTTGATCGCACATGCAAACGTCGGGCGTGTTTACATTACAAGAGAGAGAATTTAACGCTAGATAGACTTATCTGGGTTTGCATAAACATTTCCATACAGTTTGAATTTACACAGATATGTTTTGGACACACCGCAGAGGATTGCTACTGTCAATGGAGGGAAAACCGAGCGATATGCATGTGCACAGCACAGATATGGTAAAACTGGTAAAAACTGGTAAAACGTCAGGAGTGCTGGTCCCAAAGTGTGGCGCACGGTTTGTAGGACGTTGGCGCTTCCAGATATCGACATCTGAAGGTTTACACATCAAACTATACAGGGTCGTGAGGCTGTGAAAGGTTGTGAACCAGGCGGGAGAACTGAATGAAACATTAAACCGCTTGTGTCACTATCTGTCAAAATGATCAAGAAACACAACAGCTTGTTTTTTAACTTAATTCTAATAGTTCATACTTGCAAAAGAGACAGAGATAAGAAGAAGCATTTCACAGTTTTTCTCACATCTTGGTGAAGTTGTGTTCCGTTGTGTTTGTTGTGAGTGCAAATGTGTTTTATTGACAGCGGTACACTGGTAACCGTGACAAACAGCAGATGGGGCTTTCAGTGGGAACAGCCCTAATCATTTATTGTGGTTTTGCTTCTGCAGTTATTCGTTTTTTCCCCAAATGGCAGAATTAGAGCTTTGAGTAGGGTTTTAAAGATATAAACAGTACACAGTTAAACAATACGAAACATTGCAGCGCTCTAATTTCACAGCCCGCCTGTAAAAACATGAGTGATGAGACTTTTAAAGAGAGCCTATTGCATTTTTCTCTTCTTCTCTCGCACAGGCAGAGAAATCCCTGCACCAGGCCAATAGTCCTGTGATCCTATTAAGTGTATGCTCTAAGGGTCCCTGTCAACCGTGTGTGTGTGTGTGTGTATGTGTGTGTGTGTGGAAATAGAGAGAAAGGGAGTAGAGAGAGGACGTGTGGCTGATAAAAAGAAGGATTTCAGACTGAGATTTGTGACTACACCGTTAGCACTACAGGGCTGATGTTACACTACACCGTTAGCAGCGCCATAGCCACGGCGGTGTAGTGGTGACTGAACACAGCTGTCAGACCCAGATGGCGGAGTGCTAATAACATTCAGAGTTTTGCAGTGCACCGTTTATTTTCTAATAATAAAACTGTTAGCGCTCGCTAATAGCATAGCCACGCCTGCCAAGCACACGTTCCGGCTGACACCCCGCCACTCCTCTCGCCGGAATGGGCCCACATTGGTCCCTTACACACTGGTACACAAACGGGCCAATTAGCTGTCTTGTGCCGTCGAGCGCATCAAAATGACCCACCTTATGAAGCTGGCAAAATGGGAGAAGAGTAAACGAATGCACACAAGAACTGAAAGAGAAAAGCCTGCGCTAGGTCACAAACTCACAAGATTCAACGTCACGTGTATTACCTGAACCCATAGAAATTCTTCCCAGTGATATACATATACAAATTCACCTATACACTCTGCAAAGTTGAGACCTATTTACAGGGGAACCCTACAATGTAAATAAAGCTGTGCGGGATCACTTTTACAGAGAAAATAACAAAAAGCAGCCAAAGTCAGAAGAATTGTTATGGCAAATCCTGAAAAAAAAACGAAGACTTCTCTTGCCGACCCCGGGAGTAAAATCTAGCAGGACTACATCATTCTCAGAGAATTGCTTGTTCCAAAAGGACTGTATGTTTTCCCCAAATATTTCCTGCCATGGCTGACCAATGGCACCCCAATTATTATTTTTTTACATTAGCTTTACATTATGGGGAAACCAAGTGCTTGGGTCACAATAGTTCAAAAACTGCAAAATGAAGTACCACTAGAATAGCATCTCCCATCCTTTCTCCAGCCTCTGTTTCCCTTGAGTATCTCCGGCTTCAGCATCAAGTTAAGCTGCAGCCAGTGCCAATGGTTCTAACGTCGGTGGCCGCACCAGGGTTTCCATTGGGGAGACGTCCTTGACCTCAAACAAAAGTTCAGTCACAAAAAGAGGCACCAACTGAATATAACTTTGTTTTTTCTTAGTGTGGTCCGCTGAACTAAACAGACCCAAAATGACCCAAATATTTATAGGCAATTCCCTCCAGCCAAGTTCAGTTGAAGCCAAGGCAAGAAATGGGTTTGAGGAACCATTTCCAGTATTAAAGTCGAGAGAGATTTTGTCTGCGGCCACTAATAATAATCAATCACATACAACAAATCCCCAAAATATGATTGCTTGTGACAAGCAGAGTGAGTATGTTACACATGCATGAGAGAATCATGGAAGTATTGCTTAACGGGATAAGTATGGAGGGTATGGAGGGTGGTAAAAAGCATGTCCCTGGGCAAGTCCCTCGCTGTCCCCAAATGAGGCCAGATACAAAATGAGCTTTTCTTTCAAAGTGCTGATTTGTCATTGGGTTCCAAGCCCACAATAGGCACTAAATGCGGCAGGATCTTGTCATTGATCCCTAAAACGTTCCTGTTAACTTTAACAGACCTCTGTTATCATGAGAGTAAACAACGTGCTTGACTCCAGCTAATATACACTTGCATATTTTTAATTGCCTGAAATAATGCGGAAATATGCTCTTTTTAATTTCTTCACAGGAGTGCTATCCTATTATAAGGCCTTCTGATGATACCAAATTCATACAGAAAAAAAGACCGCATGAGATCTTTAGGATTTCAATTATTTTGCACATTTAAATTAGGCCCCAATCAGGCTGAGACCAGATCAATTTGTGACTGGGTTCCGTGATGATATCCTGGTGTTGCCATCTCACCTCCACGTCTTAATGATGATGATCACAGTGCTCCATAATATATGTAATGCATTCAACAACAAAATATTGTGAATATGTTGTAACGTCTTTGTGGACCATGTCTCTCCGCTGTTTGCTACCGGGAAACTTGAAACGAATCACTCTGAACACAACTAAGGCATTGACAGTTTTCTTTTCAATAAATCTGTCTGAGAAATGACCATTTGTTTTCTGGGTTACAGACCTTTTTAAAGGTCTGACATAATTAGCCCGAATTGTAAGCCGTTACATAAACAAAAGCTGCAATTTCAAAAATGGCGTGCAGACCTAAAGTTATATACCCACAGTAAAGGGTAACTTAGGGGTGCAGCCCAATGTACCGCGGTATGGTGAACATAGAGCCGGGTAGGCGGGTCGTGAAAGCCACGGGACAAAGCACGCCGGAAGGTAAGGCCATGTAATAAATGTGTGCTCAGGGGCAGAAGCAGGGACTCATGTTGGTGCTACAGACGTCAGCCCGTTGGAAAGCCATAAAAGTTCCATTACACATTCACGCATGGATTGTGTGAAGTGTTCAGCCTTCTTAAAGGGACAGGCAAAAGAGGGCGGATCAGCCGGTCTGTCCAGGAAAAAGTATCCGCACCGATCAGAGAAGCAGGATGACCAGCAGGCCAAAGGACGGAATATCCCATGAATGAAATGGCGGAATTACGTGGAGAAGCAAACGGCGTGGTACAGAAATGTGTCGGTGTGTGTGTGTGTGAGCACGGAGGTTTGCCCTTGCTTCTATAGCGGTGGTATGTTTTTCTGTTTTGTTCCTGGGTGTTTCGGGATGTGCGAGACAGAAGGTTCTGGAGCTGTGTTGCGTTGGGTACAGACTGGCAGGGGGGCATGGCTGTCAGAGTGGTTTGGTATCCTGTGAGTTCTAAAATAGGCCCCAACACAGCGGAGACACACGACACACACACACACAACGCCTATTTACAGCCCTGCCTGTGTATGGCTGCCAAGGGTGTGTGGACACAGACATTATACACGCAGGCTCGCATCCACCCAAAACAAACACAGACCCACTATAAAACCTACATACATACATATATACATATACACAAACATATACATACACTTAAATGTGTAACGGCTTTCGTTAGTGCTGCCTGCATTTCAGTGCAACCCGGCGGTTCTAACCTTGAATACTGATTGACTGAAAGCCGTAGTATATTAGACTGTATTCCACAGGCATGACAAAAACATGAGTCTATACCGCTCTAATTGCACTGATCACAGGTTTATAGTGACACACACACACACACACAGAGACGCGCACGGGAGCACAGGGGCTTGTGTGCACATGCATGCTTGTATGAGCTGGGCCATGTGTCTGTTTACGCCCTTGACCTTCCTCCCCTATGCAGGTGTAGTGGGAGGGCGGTGCCAGGGAAAGGAGCAGCGCCCTGCTTATGTCATCCTCGCCACACACACACACTTCCTGTACCACACATGGCAGCGATGCCCTCTGTGTGCCCGTGACAGTGAGCAGACTACCTAACGGTGCAGATGGAGATGACGGTCCGCTTACCACCTTGCTGTGCCACTCTGGGCATGCCCAGTACAGTCCACATCAACCAGACCCAAGCAGGCTGGAGGAAACAGAGAGGGAGAGGGAGAGAGAGAGAGAGGGAGAGAGAGGGGGAGAGAGAGAGGGAGAAGGAGAGAGAGAGTGGTAGACTACAAGGAGGTAGAGCTCTACTGTCAAAAATGCATTCAGAAGGGGCATTGGCAGCTAAGTTGAAAAATAAAGCCAAATATATGCATTATTACCAGCTATACAACAGGAGTGACCAGGTTAGGCTGTCAGAGGGGAAGAATTATAAAACGGCAGGAAAGGCATCACAAGAAAAACATGCTTTTCCAGCCAATACTATGATCCTGACTTCCTCCATTAAGATTGTCGACGGGGCATGTTGCCTTAGGGGTAGGTTGTCAACGGAGCATGTTGCCTAAGGGATAGGTTGGCAAACCGGGCATGTTGTCATGGTGCTTATTATTCCAAATCTATGTGATGCTGAGTAATACTTTTAAGATAAGTTTAAAATGAGTGACCTCATGGTGACAAGTCATCCGAGGGATCAGTTCAGTTTTGTATGAATTAAAATATTGAGGTGAGAAGAACTTTTGGAATCATTATGTAGTCATGTTCATGTTGTCACAATGTAATTACCAACTCCGCTGTAAGGACTTAGTAGGGCGGTTCCACAGATATGTCACCCTCTGAACACAGCCAAGACTCCTGAATATCAGTATCACAAGCTTGCACAGATAACAGAGGCTGTACAGGCATAATACGAGGGGCTGATAAGCGAGGCCTGCTCCACGTACCGGTCAAATGAGTGTCCCACTTCCAATACAAGCACTTCCCTCTGACATCAAGAAAAGCATCAACGCTGACATCAAACCAACATTATCTTAAATTCTAATGTTTATGTATGTGTTCTGTTTAAGACAACATCTGTTTCACCAATCAGATAGATGCACAACTTTTTGTATTCACAGCCAGAGTGCAACATCTTGCTTTGCTTGGACAGTTTTGCAAACAGTAGTATTTGGATTAATGTTTACACCGTTGTTTTAAACACTTTATGAAAAGTGTTATTATCCATTTAATATGAAATTGCTACGGTTCTTTGTTTTATAACAATGACAATGTGAGTAGGGTAAGAGATACCAAGACAAAACAAATACTAAGGAGAATTTTCATAGAAATGTGTTTCAGTCAAGCAGGCCTAAAAGCCTGAAAATGTTCTGCCGAAAAATGAATGTTACACTCCACTAGTGCTGACTATCACAAGTGGACCACATTTGGAATACGATATGAAGAGAAAAGTTCTGTTGGCTTTAATACAAATACAAATGAAATAGTATTGTAAAATACGCTGGTGCTAAGACACTAATTGGACTTTAGACAAAGTGACAAACAAACCCGTTCTCCCGTAGAGACGGGGAAATTGTTGAGTGTTATGGAAAAATCTCACCCATTTAAACACGCATGCTGAGAATGGCAGTTTTGAGGAGTGTGTGAATGGCACATCTTCCCCAAGGCTTCACACTTCACCCGACATCTAAAAACCAGCAACGGTCACATCACACACACACACACACACATACTTCTGGAAACAGTATTCACGCCCTGCCATTGTGTTACTTAACTGTCACCATTATACACTACTGTTCAAAAGAAATGTCCTTGTTTTTGAAAGAAAAACGAATTTGTTGTCCATTAAAATAACATCCAATTGATCAGAAGAACAGTGCAGAAATTGTTACTGTTGTAAATGATGTGTGTATCTGGAAACAGCTGATTTTCAATGTAATACCTCCATGGGAATACAGAAGCCAATAACCAGCAGCCATCACTCCTGTGTTCCAAAGTTGTGTTGGGTTTGCTGAACCAAGTTTATAATTTAAAAGGCTAATTCATGCAACCCTTTTCAAAGTTCTTCATCTGTCCAGTGTCTGTGTTCTTTTGCCCATTTTCATATTTTATTTGTATTGGCCAGTCTGAGATATGGCCTTTTCTTTGCAACTATGCCTAGAAAGCCAGCACCCCAGAGTCGCCACTGTTGACATTGAGACTGGTGTTTTGTGGGTACTAGTTAATGAAGCTGCCAGTTGAGGACCTGTGAAGCCTCTATTTCTCAAACTAGTCACTTCCTCAGTGGTGCACTGGGGCCTCCCACACCTCTATTCTGGTTAGAGATCCCCTCGGGGATAAAGTGTCATCCTATCCTAGAGACAGTTTGCGCAGTTCTGTGAAGGGAGTAAAACACATTGGTGTACAAGATCTTCAGTTTATTGTTATATGTGCATGAAATACCATTAAATTATCAAAACAAGAATAGACTGACGAGTTATAGAAGAAAGTTCTTTGTTTCTGGCCATTTTGAGCCTGTAATCGAACCTACAAATGCTGATTCTTAAGATACTGACCTAGTACGAAGAAGGTCAGTTTGATTGCTTTTTTAATCAATAATAGTTCAGTGGTGCTAACATAATTGCAAAAGGGTTTTCAAATGATGATCAGTTAGCCATTTGACCAAAAAGTAGCAAAAACATTTCTCTATGACCCTATTTTGTTAAAATAACAAAGTTTGATAATATGTTGAAATAACAGTTATTTGACTGTATATGATTTTCACTGTAGACAATGTTTATAGTGTTCAATCAATTAACTTAAAGTCTCTGTACACATGTTCCAGTTTTAACTGAGCTGAGAACTTTAAAAATGAACATTTACAAAAAAGACAGAACAATATAAACTAGAGCTTGACAGTTGAACGTTTAATTATAGACCTGATTAATATCTCTCTCTCTCTTTCTTTATGTCGAACTGTCTGCCTGTCTGTCTGTGTAAAGTAGTTTTTATTTCACCAAAAAAGGTGCAAGGAGAGGGAATAGTCTGTTTTTCCTTCTGTATTTTGACTAAGGAGGAAGAGAGCCTTCTTCTCAAGATGCAGATAAGACTGCAGCAGACACTTTCATATTCATTTGAAATTATTCTAATTGCTTGTAAGGGCGATGGTGCTTTGAATTCTTGCTCTGTCCCTGCCTTCCTCCTTCCATCATTCTGACTTTACCCCCCTGTATGAATCCCTCCCCTTTGCTCCCCCTTCCGCTACCTTTCATGTTTTCCACAGTTTTGTGTCTACCAATGTATGTGTCCATTTTCATAAGGTTTTGCTAAGGATTGTTTGAGCATTTCTGTGTGTGTGACTGACTGCATTGACAGCAAGCTCAGCTTCCTGAATTAAATATGCACATCCAAGGTTACAAGGTCAGTGTTCCACCCACTGTTTTGAAAATAAGGCAGATTTATTTGAATGAGTGTGTGTGTGTGTGTGCATACCCATGTTTGTACACCTGCCTGCCTGCCTGTGTGTGTGTACTTCTGCATGTTCTATGCTCCTTGAACCAAAGACTCCGGGTCAGGCGTTGCTACACTGTAGCGCTTAGAGCCGTTTTCAATGGCCGAGGCTCCACTCATCTCCTGTCTGATCTGCCCGCTCTGGAGAATACAAAGAAGAGGAAAAATCCATATTCTTTTCATCCTCCTGTGACCAATGTGGCTGTGAGACAGCAGCCGTGGGAATGGAGACCTACCGTCAGCCCAGTGTCTGACCTCCACATGCTCACACTGGCCTGGGAGATAAAGAGAGCCACAGAGATTGTGCACATGTCGAAAACACCAACATCACAGCAACTAATAGACAGGCTAGGGGCAATTCTGACAAGAGATGTACATATGTAGTCCTTTGTGTTAACCGGCCAAATGATCTTGTTAATGTATACATCAGTCAAATATGAACTAAAGACAAAATAAATATTACTACAAACAATAATAGCCCACAAAGAGTTTGAAAGTGTGCTTCTGGTAATAGAGAGGGAAAGTGATAAAGGATGAGGGGAGGGGCTAGGAGATAGTTGTTTAGGCTAAATCGCTCTCCTCTTGTCCTATGTTTTTGTTTGGGGATTTTGGAATGATACTACTCTCTGGCTCCCACACTCCCTCAGCTGTTACCACCAATCGCCACAAATATTCTACAACAGCCACAAGAACTGAACCAATGCAATGTACCTCAGTTGAATACAAAACATATTTAAAGCATTTGTACCTGGAACCGCTGAATCGGAGGCTGAATCTGTCTGTGAAACGCAGCCTTAGATGTCCGATACGCCAAAAAGAACATGTTCCCCAAAATGATTGAAACAGGAAGAAAGTGGGTGGGGGATAGACTACTTCTCAATTACCTAGCAGTGCTTATTGCGTATAGCAGAATTATGCATTTCATCCTGAAACGATTACCTTCTCTAAGACTGAGATTGCGGAGCTGATGGATATTACCAATAGGAACGTCTGTGTACACAGAGCAGATGAGTGTAAGGCTGGGGGACTCCGGGGGTAACCGTAAGTCTTGTGTTCTGTACACCTCCCTGGTTCTGAACGAGCGGTGGCAGGTAGTGTGTGAAGTGAGAGACGGATGGTGGGCAGATTACGCAGAATGTGTATGGTACGTAGCCCGTGAGGCATGTGGCTTCAGGAGGAAAGCAGCGCGGACGGCCCACTCATTTGCGCTCCATTACACACATGGAGCGAGAGATGAACAACCCAGCTTCCACAAAAGTTGGGACGCTGTATAATTAAAAACACAATGCGATGATGTGCAAATCATTTATCCTTATATGCAAATCATTTATCTTTATATTTATCCTTATATACTACAAAGACAACACATCAAATGTTGAAACTGAGAAACCGTACAGCTTTTGGAAAAATACATGCTCATTTTGAACAACAAAGTTTCAAAAAAGTTGGGACAGAGGCATGTTAACCTTTGTGTTTCATTACCACTTCTTTTAAGAATACTCTATTAGCGTTTGGTAACTGACAAGACCAATTTCTGTAGTTTTGAAAGTGAAACATTTTCCTATTCTTCTTTGAAATAGGATTCTGTTTTGGTTCTAAGTTGTAACAGCCATATATGTTCTTGCCCAGGGGTCACTCATCTACCAGACTTAGTGAGGGGACTAAGTTCACTAGGCTGATTGGCATGGCTGTACTAAATAAAGGAAACTGTCAGGCATGCCCTACAGCAATTTCACGGAAAGTCAAGCCCCTAAGAGCACCTCCGTTGAGGCCCAGCAAAGCCATTGTTTTCAACAGAGCCTTACTTCTGCCTCCTTGGCTCTGGAGAGTGCAGTTTCTGTGGCTATGGTCTCCAGGGTCTCTAATGGGGTGACACTCAGTACTCAGAGTCTGTCATTACAAACCTAAAGAGCATTCTTGAGCCTGGTTAACCAGAAAGAGAAGGAGATATGTGTTTACCTCCCCTCCCTCTCTTGGTCCCTCCTCGTCCCCCACCCCAATAATTTAACAGTAAGAGTAACTGAGGCTTGTAAACACAATGGTTATGTCTAGGTTCGGAGATCCATGAAGCAGACATCCAGGCTCCACCAACCCCGCTGCTTCAGCTTACAGAGACTATTCCTCCCCTTCTCTCTCCCCCATTCCGCCTCCACCTCTACCACTCCTCCCCCTTTTGTCCACCGTACCACATGTCAGACTCCTTTCTCCTCATCTTTACCTCTTCCCTCCTGTTACAGTTCTATCCCTGAGATAACCCTTCCTCCACATCTACTACTTGACTGACTTTACATTTACCGCTCTGCACTCCGTCTCCCATTCTCTCCTGTCTACACAAAGTTATACTGGTTAAAGACCGGCACCTGTCTGTACTTTGTAAGGATGTCTGCCAGGAGGACATTTTGCATTGGTCGGTCATAAAGAGGAGAATGTGTAGCTTAGTTGGAAGAGAATTGTGCTTGCAATGACAAGGTTATGGGTTCAATTCCTATGGGGAGCTAGTAAGAAAAACATTACGCATCCACTGATGTAAGTCACTGGAGATAAATGCCTGGACAATCAACATCACCGCTCTCACTCAAAAGACATATGACCCTTCCTATCCCATCTATTTTCTAAGTCATTTCCCTCATAAATGCTTGCTACTTGAAAACCCAAACATAGCGGGTTCCAACCCTAGTGACCTGAAAATGATTTTCATTTGTCTGTATTTCAGAACTTCAATAAACACTTTCAAAAGACAACACCTGAACAATTACCTGTAAAAGCAACTTATTCATTAGGACTTCACCATCAGTGATCATTGTAAAAAAAAAATGAAAATTGAGGGGGTGTAATGATGTGGGTGCATAATAAACAGATTTGCATTGTAGAAAAATAGTTGGACCAGTGTTTTTATCTAAGCTAATACAACAATCGGTATTAAGTGCACAGAAATGCAGGAAAGAAAATATATTTGTTACAGTCAGTGGTACATATACCAAGATATATGCTGATGTTTTTATAAATGTTCTGCTATGTCATAAATATTTGTGAAGTAGCTATGTTGCATGTTTTAAGAAACAAGCAAAGGGGAAAGTTGATAGGAGGTGCAAGTTGTCTTCAAGGTTATAACAAAAAAAGCACATTTACAACATGATGCCCATATTTACTATATATGAACTTTGTTGTACTTCTTAATATAATAACAAAACCAAAATGCACTTTGTTTGATGAAGAAAAAAAAGCAAGTCTTTACTTAAATAAGTAATCAGATAATTGACTTTTTAACTAAAGCCCCCATGAAATATCTGGATTACAGTCTCTGTCAATTTAATACATTGACTATTTCTAATAAAGTTAAATTAAATATTAATCAGGAAACTCTCTATAAACATATATATATATATATATATATATATACACATATATATATATATATATATATATATACATACATATGTATTCCCCCTCCTCCTTTACTTTATTGTACTGCACTCCTATTTCACAAAATCCTGCAATGTCAACATCTCGTCAGTAGCTCTTTCTGTTGAAATCATACACATTGATTTACAAGCAGTCTCTGAAATATACGAGCTGATAAAAATATGACTTAATTTCGCAGCATTAGCCATGAATTGTTTGCTTAAAATCTATGTGATGCTGGCAGGGTGGCCTGGCTTCAACCAAGCAGAACCCTTATTAATTTGATACCAAATATTGTTATCATTGCCGGAGCCAGGGGATACACAAGCTAAGCAGCAAAGGCAGAAGTGCTAGCCAAACCACAGCAACAAGAAAAATGTGTGAGTCTACCACTCTGTTTCATTTCCATGTCTGAAATAACAGAATAACATTAGGTTTTTTAACTGGGTTAATTAAAAAAAGTAATAAACAATGCTGACGAAATGCCTCTTCACCTTGTGGATTATCTCAAACCCCAATGAGAAGGGACATTTAATCGAATGATAGAAAGCCTGCAGTACACAACATTACGTTACCCAAATTAAAGAGGAGAGATCTGTCCAATGGACTGTTGTCCAGTGGCTATTCTGTTTTCGTGACTTATTAAACATAAAAATAAGGATTGTGCACAGAGCATTAACAACTGGCTACAAATTGTGTAAACATAAACATATGGTCAGATTGTGGACACCATCTCGGCAATAACTCTTCCCTCCTTCCTGCCCTCAATGCCGTAACTCCCTCTGAGCTACGACTATAACCTCTCTTTCCCTGGAAGTGCAAGACACAACAGTCTACATACAGAATTGTCTACATACTGACTGGGTCTTAATGGACTCCAAATCATTTTCCCACAACTGGTTCATGCTGGTTCGTGTCAGGAAAATCAGTTCCCTAAAACTTCATTCGTTTTTTTTCATTTGCCCACGGCCCATATGCACCTCCAACAAAATGTTTTATAGAAAGGAGTTACATTTCGGATTATCCTAATGAATCCCGTTACAACAAAAACAATGAAAAATATATATTTTTAAGATCAAATACTCCAACAACAGAAGTAGATCAGCCTGGAAAACCCACCGGCTTTCAACACCATCATCAGTGTGGTTGACACTGTACTCGGGGACAGACCGGGTAACTGGCTAGTTGGAGGACGTTTACATGAACATAAATAATTAAATGCAAGCATTGATGATCATTACGGTAATTTATTATTTATTAATATGTTGGTTCACATTTCTAGTTACATGTAATTTACCAGATCTGTCCTTCTCAGCTTGATCAATGTATAGTACAGACAATGCACAGTCTAATCTATATTTATCAGTGGCAAATGAATGTTGTCACACAATAAAATGTGGAAATGTCGAAGGGAATTAATGCTTTTGAGGGGCAACGGTCCCTAGCTAGTTTGATACTAGTTTCTTCAGCTTAACTGGCCATACCATGCGGAAATTAGTACTATAGAGACGTAATCACTGTAAATCTTTTGTGAAAATAATTATATCATTGTTCAAATATCATTGTTTTTGGTTCAATTACATCACCTTTAGCTATAGATATTGTTAGAAAGAAGATCAAATATTGATACTTCCATATTTGTTAAAAAATAACAAAATGTTTCATGGGGAGTCCTCGTTTTTTCAAATAACTGTACATCAAGATGAGGCAACTGTCAGTGCAGTAAAGATGGCACGATGTCTTTAAAAACAGCATTATAATGGATTACAAAATATAAACTGTTTCTTTAATGGGAGCTGATGGTATACATTTAGGCAAGTGATTACAACACCATCCTTAAATGAAATAATGAATAGCTATAACCTGTTGTCATCATGTTGATGTCTAGTATACTGATCCTGAACAACAGTTAGTTAGTCGACCAAATGTCAGCTAGCTAACGTTAGCATTTCTAGAAATGTCAGCTAAAGACATCATTGCCATCTTCCAAACTACATTTAGAGATTTTATGTTGCTGGCAAAGTTGTTCTCTAGAAACTGGCCCTGCACAGTACAAACTACCTCAACTAAGTTGGGTCTGTCAAATACATTTGCATAAATTATAATTGTCAACCAGGCCAACAAAATAACATTCATAAGTCAAATATGCACTGTGAAGTGTGCAGCAGCTAAAGAGGGAATCAATGCAAACATCTACTGTGTGTAGACACATGCAGTAAGGTTGTGTGTGAGCTGCAGTCTTGTGCAGGACATAGGCACAGGGGGAATAACTAGGAGAGGCAATGCTGTTCGGTGTGTTCATTTCCTTATTTATTGACTCGCTTGCTTTTCTCTGAGTGTTTGAAATTAATAACAGCCAGCAAAAATCAGACAGAGGGAGGAAAATCAGCACTTTCCCTGCAGTGAAGCCATTCATCAAGCTAACGAGAGAGGAGGGGGAGAAGAGAAGAATAACTGACGTATGGAGTAGAGGAGGACAAGGGAGGCAGGTGTGGTTTGGAGGGGAGAGAGAAAAGGAGGGTAGCATGAAGGAAAGGTCTGGTTATAGTTGGGGAATCAGGAAGTAAGTTGTTCTGGTAGCATTGGGATAGATGTGTGCTGTTTGATTAGGAGTTAAAGACAGACTTGTAGGGGTGTTTGGCTTAGTTGGTGGACATAGAGGAAGAAAGAGAAAATGTCTACATCATTTGAAAAACAAGGAGAGCTTAAGACAAACCAAGCGAGATAGAGAGTAAAAGAGAAACAGTCAGAAAAAGACATAAAAAAAAGACATAAAGACAGAGAGAAACAGATTGAGTGAGTCTGACAGAAACCAAGACAGAATGAGAGACTGTGAAAAGAGTACCCCTCATGTTAGGGGTTTTACATCACAACATGCATCTGGGTATACAACCATGTTAATTGGGTCCTAGCCAATGGCTATTGTGGGGAGGGCAGTGCTAAAAACTGAGGTACAGGCTTCCAGGCAATGTCAACCATTAGTGGTGCCCTGGACTCTGGCGTTCACCTATAAGTGCTGTGTGAAGAGATCTGATGTCCAGTTGCTCTCCACAGTCAAGGCCGCTGGACAGGAAACTGGTCTGAGGTGAAATATCTTAACAACAAAAGCGATCATGACAAAAATCTGAAAAGCTCGACAAATGCTGGATAGAATGCATCTGCAACTGCTGCTAATTTATCAGAGGATAGGTTCAACTACATATATACAGAAAATAATAAAAACTAGTAAATGGTTTTTGACGGTGACTATCCATAACGTGTCCTGTCTCCTTTTCCAAGTAATTCTAGACTACTTTGGTCTTTCACACCCTGAGTGGGGCTGACTAGGATCTTACTGCAGAGACTGTTTTTAGGCTGGGAAGAAAAGAAAGGAGTGCCATGCGGGAAATAATTAGCAAAGTGGAGCTAAATGTCCATACGCCCTGAGGTAAAACATTTCACAACCAAGCTATCCCCATCTGTCCCTAAAATTGGGAATACAATTGAATGAATTGCTCTTTCTTTTAACCTATCTTTTGATTCTTAAAACGATTAGGCTTAATTCAAAGTTGTTTTGTTGTTTAAATTCTAAGCAACCTGCTATTGTGATTTTTTAGGTAAAATAATAATAAATAAACTCATAGCTCCTGAAGCAGTTAAGCATTTTGCAGAGCATTGGTGGATAGGCAATTGTGGTGTTTTTTTTTTAACTTTGATTAGCCTTTAAATCCTGCTCTTTTTCTAAATGATACAGAAGTCCAACGAAATTACTTAGACTACAGAGGGCAAAAAGCCTAAAACAGAACCTAAAGCCTTAACATGGGCCAGGCTGAGATGGGCACGACTGCGTTCAGTGGGCAAGGGAATTTGATTAATTGTGCCTGAGCAAGACGTCAACTGTACCCAGCTGGCTGTACATGGAGATCTATATTTTTAACCTTAAAGCCAGACCACAGTGTCTTCGGTCACCCGGGCTAAATATAGACTCATTCCTTCTGAACACTACTCCAGTTTCTCACTCCTTTCCAGGAGGCAGGTGGAGAAAAGGGGTTGAGAGGATGTGAAAGAAACAGGGGACAGAGTACATGCTCATCTAAGGATAAAGGGTAACAAGTCGCCTCTGTCTTGATGCAAAACAGAATCCAAGAACTCTTGACCTGTGTGGAGCAGAGGGGTAGAAGGGGTTGTTTGTGGAGCTCTGCACTGCCCTCTCCTCTCAATTCTGCTTCAACTCTGTCCCCTCCTTCACCTCTCTCCTCCGGATGACAGGTCAATATGTATCGAGTTCATCTGCCTTCTTTCCTCTAGGGAGACCATCATCCTGCATTGCACCCAGAAACTCGGTGACTCCTCCGGGACACAAAAGAGAAAGTGCACAGTGATTTACTATGCAGCTAGGGAGAAGTAGTGGAGGGAGAGGAGGGTACTGTCTCAGACAACAACGCATACTGAGAAAGGCACATACTGTACATGGAGACGTACACACCACATCTGCTGTATATTCTTAACCATGACAGTCATTCTGAATGCAGGTGATTGTGAATAAAAATACAAACCAATGTTTATCCTAATTACACATTTCTTAGCTGGCTAGCATAATGTGACTTGGAGGCCTGAAATTGAGGCCTAAAATGGAGGCCTGTAATGACCTGTAATACATTTTAGCAAACAATTTTCAATCTAATAACAGTGACAGAAGTACCTTTACAGTAAGGACTAGAAGAACAAAGTAAAGGCTAGAAGGACATACTGTGCACGCATTAGTTTAAAAAAGTTTCTGAAAATCCGCAAGGACTCAGCTTTTCTAACTGGTTCCAGCATTGTTGTGCTGGACAGAGAACATTTTGACTGGGGACGTGTGTTGTTTTTTGATTTGTGGGAGGGGGACATTGTATTTTATAGAGGCCTGTCCCTGAAGGATTAGTAGGTACGTCTTATCGAGATAGATCTTGAGGTTTGGGGCCACGCAGAAATGCATGTTGCCACTGATGGGGGAAATAGTGTCATCCAAATAGCAATGGAAGACCAAGATATGATGAATAGCAGTGGCCCTACAACTCAGCCTTGGGGGGCACCAGTAGTGAGATTCCAAGAAAGAAAACACATATACTCTATCTGCAGCCAGCCACACAGGATGCAATCCATGAGTGTCCATAGCCTGAAGAGGATGGATATGGGATCAGATGGCTCACAGTGTTAAATGCAGCAGACTGATCTAGAAGAATGAGAAAAGTGGACACAAAAGAGAATGGTGAAGAACGCAAAGGAAAGCACTCTCAGTGGAGTGAGCTGTCGTGAAGCCTGACTGTTAAGGGCAGAAATGATCGTAATCAGAGGGACAACAGGAAAGATGGTTAGAACACTCACAGGGTTTTTTTAATGTCAGAGGGGTCAGGTTTTGTTTAGTTTTTTTCCACTTTTGCTTTAACCATGTTTTTTATACTTTGTGTTTTGATATGAAATTCATGATAAAGGATAAGGATTTGCCTTAATGCCCTTCGGACTCCAGCAGTGTTCTTATCACACTGCTCACTTAGCAAGGAGGTCTATACTATAATCTTTACTTGCCGTAAGGAATGTATTATCCAACCTTCTACCTTCATAGAGCTTACAGACCCCCATCATGCCAAAAGGAGTATTTTGCCAGTCTAGATTGCCAGCAGGCAAGGCAAATAAGTAATATTACAAACTCTGCAAAACCGAACAGGGATGGCCAATTACATCGCCCTCCATGGGACCCCTGGGCTAATACATGAACAGGATTCAAACACTGGATTCGCAATATGACTTGAAGTCAGCTGCAGCTCCCAGAGCAGATATACCTCTAAAGCATAGATTTAAATCAAGCTTGGTACTCTTTCAGGGATTTTTTTTTTCGGTAATATATCTATCCAGCAAAACAGAAACAATCCAAGATATAGGTATGCATGAAATATTTTCAATCCCTGTGCTGTCTGAGCACAGATAGACCTAAAATCAGGAAGTGGAAGAGTATCACACCACCCAGGCACTGCCAAGAAAAGGCTGTCCTTCAGAACACTTGTGCTAAAACAAAAAGGAAACGTATCATAAAAACCAGAGACAGGACAACAATCACTTTGAAGGAGCTACAGCTACCTATCATTTAAGAGAACTCTGCATACAACGGGCCAGCATTGAGAGAGTGGCAAGAATAAAGATGTTACTCAAAAAAGATCATGAGCAAGAATAACAGCATTCCACCTGTGATGTTGGAAAATGTTTTGCGGTCAAATGAGATCAAGATGTGTGCCGCAAACCTCTGACCGTGCCTCAACACACATCATTCCTAGAGTAAAGTACGGTGGTGACAGCACCATGTTGAGGAGATGTTACTCATCAGAAGGACCTGGGCATCGTGTTAAAAATAAGGGAAAAGTAATGTGGCAAAATCCGTGGACATACTACAAGAGAATCTGCTTAAGTCTGCCGGAAAACTGAAGCTTGGGAGGAAATGCACCATTCAGCAGTACAATAATTCCAATTAAAAGGCCAAAACAAAACTTTTGCTAAGCACTGTATGTTGTGAAATGTTTCTACATTTCCTAGTTATTAAATAAGTATGGTGACATTTGTTAAATAACTTTATTTTGACAATACTCACTCTTGACAGACTGGTTGGTTAAGTACATTTTTACTGTATGTCAGTAGTCACAATCAATATCAGCATATAGATATATTTGAAAAATCACTTCCCTATTCATTTTAGAGTGAAAAGGTGTTCAGCTTGGTAAAGATTCAGTTTCTAGGTCAACTCAGTGTTTATTAAGTAACTGTGGCAACATGAGTGTAAAAAAGCAGAATTTCCAGATAAGCTAAAATGTGTATTACAATTGACTATGCAAAACCTGCCAATAAATTTTTGCGAATAAACTATTTTAAACCATTAAAACCATTAAAAAGGTTTGTAGGAATTGCAAAAAAGAGCGAACAGGGGAAAAGACACCACAGGAGACTCATATCTTAAACTGAAAATAGAGTAAATCTTTTAGAACACAGATGAACACAGATGATTATTGTATTTTTAATAAAACAGATGAACACTCACACACGCACTGTGGTAATTGTGAAAACGGGCGTCTTTGTGACAGGAGTGCTGTGTGTGGGTAACACTGCATCAGTGACTCTGAGTAACCCCAATGTCACACCTTCAATGTTCAGTACAGCCTACCCTTCTGACCACACACGAACACACCGTCACTCAATGGCACAAAAGCCAGCCTTTAATCTTCTTTCCCCACAGTGCACATATTCATAGTCATGGGAGCGCACATACGCATGTGTACACATACACACACAATCACTTGCCACTTTCTCCTTGTCAGCAGAATCCAGGTCCCACTCCTCCCTGCTGGGTTTTGAACTCCATTCTCCCTCTGCCAGGGCTGACACCTGAGGTAAAATGCCTTCCACACAGACAGATCTGAACATTCCCACGAACACACACACACAAAAGCAGACAGAGGCACACATAGACGCATCTCTTGGTATAAAGGACAAACTAGGAGCAGTTGTTTTAGCTCTAACCCCTCATATCACATAAAGACACAGTAGCCCCTTTTCTCCTTTAGTTTCCATACTATAAATACACTTTTGTCTAGATTAATCCTTCACTCCCTCAGCTAGTCTGATGCTCAGACGGAGATACTGTATCTGTGTCCTGGTCAGCTCTAATTCCATCCAGCGTCAGGAACCTCCTCAAGCAAGGACACTCAGACCCTGTCTCTCCGTCCTGATCCCTCTGCCTGTCCTCCCGGAGCTACGTGAGCAGAATGATTACTGCTCGCCCGTACTTTCTCCTACGCATGAATTTGAATTAAGCAAAGACTTATCGTCATCGCCTACCTTGCCTGAAGACATGGTCAAAAACCAAAATGGCCACAGACAAGACAGGGTTAGAACAGGCTGTAAGAGGTTGGCAGATGGTCAGGGTGTACAACAATGTCATGCGTTGGGGAACTGACTCAGATATACAGTGCATCCGGAAAGTATTCAGAGCACTTCACTTTTTCCACATTTAGCTATGTTACAGCCTTATTCCCAAATGGATTAAATTATTTTTTTTCTCCTCAAAATTCTCCACACAATACCATAATGACAAAGTGAAAAATGTCTGTTTAATATTTTTTATAGATTTGCAAAAATATAAACATGTACATAACTATTCAAAGCCGTTGTTCAGTCTTTTGTTGAAGAACCATTGCTAGCAATTACAGCCTCAAGTATTTTTGAGTATGATTGCTACAAGCTTGGCACACATATCTTTGGACAGTTTCACCTATTCTTCTTTGCAGGACCTCTCAAGCTCCATCAGGTTGGATGGGAGCACAGCCATTTTCAGATCTCTCCAGAGATCGGGTTCAAGTCTGGTCTCTGGCTGGGCCACTCAAGGACAGAGTTGTCATGAAGCCACTCTTTTGTTATCCTGGCTGTGTGCTTAGGTTTGTTGTCCTGTTGGAAGATGAACCTTCACCCCAGTCTGAGGTCCACAGCACTCTGAAGCAGGTTTCCATCAAGGACGTCTCTGTACAGTGCTGCAATCATCTTTCCCTTGATCCTGACTAGTCTCCTAGTTCCTGCTGCTGATAAACATCTCCATAGCACAATGCTGCCATCACCATGCTTCACTGTAGGGATGATATTGGCCAAGTGATGAGCAGTGCCTGGTTTCCTACAGACATGATGCTTGGCATTCAGGCCAAAGAGTTCAATCTTTGTTTCATTAGACCAGAGATTTTTTTTCTCATGGTTTGAGAGTCCTTCAGGTGCCATTTGGCAAACACCAGACAGGCTGTCATGGGCCTTTTACTGAGGAGTGGTTTTAACTGGCCACTCTAAAAAATAGGCCTGATTGGTGAAGTGCTGTAGAGATGGTTGTCCTTCTCGAAGGTTCTCCTCTATTCACAGAGCAACGCTTGAGCTCTGTCAGAGTGACCATCAGGTTTTTTAGGGGATAAAAATGAATGTATTCAATTTTGGAATACGGCTGTAACATAACAAAATGTAGAAAAAGTGAAGCGCTGTGAATACTTTCCGGATATACTGTATGAGTCTGACCACCTTATGGTTTTCCACTTTCCCTCAACCATTTTCCAAGGCATTGTTTATATTCTGTGCCCTGGCACATGGCAAGCTGAGGTCACAGAATGTATGGCAATGGTGCCGGAGGAGAAGAGAAGCACTTAAAACACTTAATCTAAATATGATTTGTCCATGTCTTCCCTACCGTCTTTTGCAGCCCGTCTCTCACATTCTGTTGTGCACTCTCTCTCTCACACTCTCTCTCCCAGTCTCTCTCTCTCTCACTCTGCTGAAGTTAAGTGGAGCTGGAGATGGGCCAGCTACTGATCCCACACCCCACTTAGAGACAATCAGGAAGATAACACAGGAGACACATACACGGATGACCATATGGAATGCCTTACTCTGTATAGTGTGGATAAAGAAGCCCAGAGTGTGCCATCTCAGCACAAACAATTTTAGAAAAGTTATATTTTCAATGCCTCTCAAAAGTGAAATCTCTATATATCTGTTTAAATTTCCCGGGGCGTTTTAGCCATCGCTCACGCATATCAACAGACTTCCTTGGTCTTACAAGACCAATCATAGGAGCATGAGGCAGTGTAACATATTAAATAACATAATGCCAGCCCAATCAGAAGGGCAATCTGAATGGATTACATATTCGACTTCATCAAGCAATACCTTCCCCTTCTGTGGTCATAGTGGGAATGTAGTATAGGTAAGTGTTTACATACAGCATGTTATGATAATTGTTTCATAGTTCTCCCTCTCTGTTTTATTTGACACATGTGAAATATCAACCACCTAATAACCATAGCCTATAGAACATGCTAAATGCTTGCTGTTTGACATACAGGCTCATTCTTTCAATTACTTCTCTATCTCTCTCTGATTGGGGAGCCTACTTAGGTTAGGTTTTCACCACACCCGGGGTGGTTTATTCTGTCACGGTGTTGTTGTGCGGCGGAACCAAAAGCGGACATTTTGTAAAGTAAAGGTGATTTAATCCCAAACAACAAAACAAACTCTACACGAACAGTAACCGGAAAATGAAAGGTGCTAAACTAACACAAAACTATATACAAAAAACATGTAGAGCATTCACTTAAATGGGAGTTAAACAAAGGACAAACCGTGAGCTGTTGCGACATCAAACACAAACAATAAACCACCCCGGGTGTGGTGAAAACCTAACCTAAGTAGGCTCCCCAATCAGAGTCAACTAAATGCAGCTGCTCTGACTGGGGAGCCCACAATGGCATGGAGATGGCTAGAGGCCTCTCCATGTGCCATGCCCTGAATGGGAGCCCCAAAGCATAGAGATGGCTAGGGGCCCGCATCCAGGACATGACATTTATAAGGCGGTTTCAAACCCATTATATTTCAGAGATATAAATAAAGGGTAATGATATAAACATGCTTGTGTACTGCTCCATGAACATAATAAAGCGTTGAGTTGGAGAGCGAAATTGCAGAGAAAATATGTTGCTGGCATCAGATTTATAAACAAAGAATGACAAACAATATTACATACATAGCTGTAATGGACCTTACAGAGAACCACAGATTATGCTAAAAAATACATACTAAGTAGTGTACACTGTGGACGTTCAATCTAATATACTGTATGTACAATCCAATGAGTTTTCCATTTGAAGAATTAAAAACTATTCATCAAACAAAACTGATGAAAAAAATCACAGTATTTGAGACTGTCGTACTAGAAATAGGAACAATAAAACCAGAGGTAACAATAATATTACCAACAATACATAGTCACCTGAGAAAAGTAGAACACCCAATGAAATATTTAACTATATCTTAAGAAATATAAACATATCAAAATGTTTCTATGAATTTTGACACAGTATTTTGCCAGAGAACACCTTGACAAAGACCAGGACTTCTGTAACAATGTGCTTTGGACAGAGGGATCCAAAGTAGAATTGTTTGGGCACACTAACAAAAGACATGTGTTGGGCAAACCCAAGACAGCATTTGAGCACAAGAACAAACTGTAAAGCATGGGGATGGAAATGTCATGGGTTGGGGCTGATTTGCTGCAGCAGGGCCTGGCTAGCTCACTGTTATTAAATCTACTATAAATACTTCATTGTATCAGAGGGTGCTTGAGGAAAATGTAAGACCATCTGTTCGAAATATTAAGCTAAATCAGATGTGGACTATGTAACATGACAATGACCCAAAACATTCCAGTAAATCTAACAAGGAAGGACTCAATAGAAGGAAATTAAGAGATCTGGAATGGCCAAGTCTAAGCCCAGATCTTAAATTTTTGAGATACTGTGGGGTGATTTGAAATGGGCTGTGCATGCAAGAAACCCCTCAAACAACACACAGCTGAAACAAACCTGCAAAGAGGAATGGGAAAAACTTTTCCCAGTCGATGTCAAAGACTGGTAGAAAGTTAAATAAAATGTCTTATTGAGGTCATTTAATTTATTGAAGGGGCAATACCAGCTATTATGGCAAAGGTGTCCTAACTTTTACCTCAGTAGGAAATGGCATCTATGTAAATATTTTGTTCAATAAATGATATCATGGTCAAATGTTTATTGTTTTTGGTTCAAATACATCACCTTTATCTGCTAATAATGTTTAAATGAAAATCAGAAAATGTCATGGGGTGTCCTATTTTTTTCACCTGACTGTATGATAAAACAATATGTAATTATTAAATGTTATTATTAGCCATTATTACATTTATAGATTGGTTTACCAGCTGATACTGTTATTAAAGAAAAGAGTGCTACAGTCAATAGTCAATAACAGAGAAAAAGAGCAAGCCAGGGAAAGAGAGAGGGAAGAAGGGAGAAAGATTTGCATTTACCTCAGACGTCAAGGCCAAGGGCACAGAGAGGCAAGGCTCTGGATCACAAATGGAGGAATTTTCTGGATGACCTGGAATGGCAAATAAAAGAGGACCCAGTCAAAACGCACACTATGAATACCCTCACAAAGACACAAAGACACTATACAAACTTCACACACACAACAAATGAGCAAGTTGCTTTCTCACAGCAGCTATGTAGAAAGAAAAAATAAATATGGAAGCTTATTGTACATTTCATGATTTGTTGTACAAGAAAAGGTGGGATTTTTGCAAAACTGCATAGTAGACTTGCTTTCCCATTTCAAAAACGACACATACAAATATACAAAGAAAATACTGACAGAAATGTATTCTATGGAGAGAAAAGACCAAATGAAAGAAAACAAATAAAACATTAACCAAGAAGTAATTCATTATAGACATTTAACCAACCTCAAAGACAAGTATTTTTTTTAAATGGTGTGAGACTAATATAAATTGCTTTGCTCAGTGATGCTCAAAAGCCACACAACTGTAGACAGGGTACAAGATAATCTAAACTGAAAATTATAAGAAATCCCAAGCCATAGATTTATACTCTTTTATTAACTCTAAACATAGTATTCACTGGATTTATTTGGTTAGTCAATTACACTAATCAATACAAATGAATAACTGCAGTGTAAAAATAAAATAATCACTGTAGGGCCTAAATCATAGAAAGCAAATACATTCACGTTTGAAAATAAATAGGGATGCTTAACTGCACCGTGACGTGCAAACACATATTTGCACCAAAAGGTACACCTTTACATGTATTAACACACACACAAAAACCAGCGCAATTCAACAATATTTTATTTTTAATAGCCCCAATGTACAGATTTTGGCTTCAAGTGAGACAGACTAGCTCTACTAAACATACTTTTAAAATGTTTTATTTGAACTATTTATAACAGCATTAGCCATCTACTAGTTCTTCATACTGCAGTTAAAGGAAGCAATTGAAAAGCGCATCTTTTTTATTTTTTTTATCATCATACCAAAACCTATCCAGACACATGTTTCAGACCTGTTTCAGACCTAAAACACATACGCGTGAGCGCATAAACAAACACACAGAGAAGTTTGTGCAGATCCACACATAGCAGGAAATATGTACAAACCCTTTGTCTCCACACAGCAGAGTAAAAAAACTAGTTACTGGGTTTCCAATAAAGGCCACATAACTAAATTTTACTGAACGCTGACTAACTCAGTGATGCCGTCTGATGATGTAGAGACCACAGCAGGACATAAAGCCAGCCTGTCTAAATCACTCCGCGTGTAAAGAGAGATGCAGACACTATAATATGCCCGAAAGCAGCCCAAACTAGCCCTTAACTACTTTATCCCGGCTTTCTGGGATCACAAAATATAACTAGGTCTGTCCATCTATCAAACAGGATGGCTGACGCACTCACACAAAAGCAGATTTTTAAAAGTGCTAATGCTTTGGATTGAAGGCTGTCCAAAAATTTTATAGATTAGTGTATAGCCCTGAAACATTCGGGGCTGAAGCAAACTTTTATTTGAGGGGGCCTTGACGTCAGAGGGAAAATGTTGGGCTTGTCATTGTATTAGTACAAACTAATGCAATTGTATCATATACAGTATAGTCCCTCTACTCGCCCTAGAACTAGACCTGCACCTAATGTGCTTCAGAAGACTCAAATCAAAACATTCATCGTCCCGAACCCTCAAAGTGTTTTGGTGATGAGGCAAATTGCAAAGAAAAACCCTTTAAAAGTATACAAAAGCAATCGAGAAAAAAATAATACACATATAAATATATATAAATATATTACACACACACAACCTCTATTACAAAAAAGTTATTTCAGCTATATTCCTAATCGATTAATTGATAAAGGTTGGTGGTTGATGGCCAGCACTTTTGGATCTCCTTGGCTCACAGTCGATAGATCGGATGTTGTCTGTAGAGGGGAACAGACAGGCTGATACATATGTCAATACCTTTGTTTTTGTATTGACAAAGGTAGCAGGACAATATAAGAAAGCTGGGAATTGAACAATTATAATTGTATATACTAGAAAAACATTACATGAATTATTAAAAACGGAAACAACAAAAGTTTATTGAGAGAGAAAAAAGCTAAACAATACTAATATTCTTTACACTGATATGCACTGTATTCCTGCTATGTTACTTGCTGACCCGTTTTTGCTCGGAGGGAAATGTGGAGGATGTTCCTGCCACCACACGCTGCACTTGGTGGTGACATCAAACGGAAAGTGTATTTAGTAAGCTACATTAGCAGGGATTTAGCATGCTCTACAGTTCTGGCAAAATCTAGGCAAAAATATTTATAAAAGTCCCCTTGATCAATAGATATTTACGCAGTTAACAAAATAGCGAGGTAAAGAAAGCGTACTTGAAACACAAACCTTATTTAAAGTGGATCTAAAAATATGGAAGAAATGAAAAGTGTAATTACCGAAAGAGTCGCTTTTCCGGTCGTGCCACAAGGTTTTATGGGTACTATGAACGCTACTAGTTAAGTCTATATTCTTATATGCAACATGCTTATGTTTTTACGGGCTATACCATTTGGTTTAATCTAACTCGTTTTTGTAGCATTCTGCCATAGACCCATACAATGTTTCAGAAACAGCCATACTTATAATGGCTATGGAGTAGGTCATTAAAGAGTAGATTTTTTATTTTAAGTGACTAAATATTTTTTTCTCTCTAGGAGAATTTCACATGTTTGTGTACTGCTCGTTTTAAATGGCAGTTACTGTAACCACAGAAATGAAACTAAACACAACAACCTTGTCAACCTCGTGTTACTGGACCTCTGGGAGCTGGGGTTGGATTCATTTAAGTCACAGGCCTTTTGCTTTGAGTCCATTTGCAGATATGTAGAATTACAACTCAAGGTACAGCTACCCCTCATTATTAACATAACCTGCAGCCAGCCACTTTCAAGGACAACTCTCTAATGAGTTGAACATCCGTTTTCACCAAAATATCTTTATGAAGCACTAATCTTACATTTCTGGGCTCCATAAAGAGAATTAAATTAGATAAATATTCCCCAATAAAATAAGTACATCATAATTGATCCTCTAGGTATATGTGTGTGTGTGTCCCGAAACAACGCAATAAAAAATAATTTGAGAGGAAAGGTTATTTTGATGTTTGCTGTTTCTTTTGATGGCCTTCCTTCACCATCCTGGACAGGCTTTGTGAGGAGGCCAGGAGGAATGGGATAGGACTGGCAATTCACTATATTAACTACATTCATCATCACCAGCCATCAACAGCTATATCTTTTTGATTCAAAAATAAAATGATCAATGATCAATTAGCATAACCAGACCATCAGATTAATAACATTTCATTACATAAATGTCATTGTCCCAAAAAAAGATTTTGAAGGCCCAATATGTTTTCCGAATGAATTCCAGTCAGTGTAATTAATATTTCCCCTCAACTACCGTGGAGGGGAAATATTATGACGAAACAAAGAGTTTGGTCACTAGTCCCTGATTCTTTATTAAAGCCAGTTACAAGTCAGTTACTTAACCTACACAGTTAAGGAATGGCAAAACTGCAGTGACAGTTCCGCTCTCTGTATACATACCGTACAGAGTGTCGAGCTAAGTGGCTGTTATGATGACAGTATATATTATTTAGGCAGTAATAACTTAAAGCGTTAGCTGTGAGTCTCTCATACACAGAGCCATCTTACTATGCAGAGGAAATGAGTGTATTCCCCTGGGTTACAGATTACTCTAATGACTGTGTACAGCCATGTGCACTTTCACTTTTGACCTCCATACCTACTCTAAACCACAGTCTGACACAATCACACGCAAACATACGCACACGCAAACACATGCATGAACACTTACTCCCAAAGCCCTGTCCTGGGCCTCCACCTCAGAACTCCATACTTTAGAATCTGTCAACGTGCTTTTTACTCCCTGAGCAAACATACAGCCTTTTCTACAGTCAACCTCTACAAAACGCTAATTCAAAAGCATTCCATCACTCCAAATGCGTGCCTCAAATTAATGTATAGAAAATTAGCAATGTACACACGGTATATAATGTATCTATCAATAAAAAATGACATTGATTACATTGATTGTTATAAATTAAATATTAAATATTTATATAAATATAAAAAAATCCTTCATTATGAATATTGAGGTTTACTACATTAAAAAGAAGTATAGCTGTCAGATAACACCTTTTCCATTACCTTACACAACTTTGTCCAATTGAAATCACTCCAAAATGTCTAAAATTGTTTGTGTGTCTGTGAGTAGTGTTTCAATTCACGTCAGATGTTTAGAGGGTTAGGTCAACGTTTAACATGACATGGATGACAGATATGTATAATTAAAAGTATAGGTATAAGTAAAACCTCTGTGAAAGAATAGGTCATATTCCCACTCCCCATCTATCCCCATATCCTATCCCCATATATCCTATCCCCCTTCCCCATCTATCCCCATATATCCTATCCCCATTCCCTCATATCTCCATATATCCTATCCCCATTCCCCATGTATCCTATCCCCATTCCCCATCAATCCCCATATATCATATCCCCATTCCCCATCTATCCCCATATGTCCTATCCCCATTCCCTCATTTCTCCATATATCCTATCCCCATTCCCCATATATCCTATCCCCATTCCCATCTATCCCCCATATATCCTATCCCTGTTCCCCACCTATCCCCCATTTATCCGATCCCCATCCCCCACCTACCCCCATATATCCTATCCCCATTCCCCATATATCCTATCCCCATTCCCCATCTATCCTAGCCCCATTCCCCATCTATCCCCCATTTATCCTATCCCCATTCCCCATCCATCCCAATATATCTCATCCACATTCCCCATCTATCCCCATATATCATATCCCCATTCCTTTCTTTAATCCCCTATTACACTGCAAATCCTATTTTTGTATTTGGGTTATTTTAATGACATGACAGTTAGGATGGAAATGGAAACCGAGATGAAGGTCACAGACAGTTGGCCAATCAGAGTCTGAAGCCCTGTGGACACATGTGTTCCAGCAGTCTAGGATATGTATTAAACATGTTAGTGCATATGATTTCCCCTAGTGGTCCGATTGTAATTCATATTCTTTGCCTTTAGAAAGTATTCAACCCCTTGACTTTCTCCACATTTTGTGTTACAGCTTGAATATATATATGGCTCTTACAAAAATATATATTTATTATTATTTTATTTTTTTACTAACACACATAACATAAATGGTATGGACAAAATAATTGGCGCCCAACATCATTTTTGGTTGCAGATCTGTTGGCAGAGATAACTGCAGTTTCAATACCTGAGGCAGCAATGTAAACTCTCAGGATTATCGAACCTCCCAACATGACTTCAGCCTGGGTAAACTTTTCATTCAACACTCCATTTGGTCTTCTTAACCCAATGCTGATCTGCTTTGTCAAAGACCTAAAATTTGTTTCACCGGCCCACATAATTTTTTTCCAGAAAGATTATAATTTTTAAGAGGTCAGCTAATATATCTTTAGCAGTTGTGCAAGGTGTTTTGTCAACTTTTTAAACCAACATTGTAACCAAATATCTTTCTGTGCTAACAGGAAATCCAAGTTGGAATATCTATGTGACATTATTAATGAGGATTATTTGGTTTTAGACATCCTCCAACAGGTCTTTGTTCTTCACTATCTTGACAGTGATATGTATAGAAAGAATTGTTTGTTTTAAGAAATGCACATTTCACCCAATTCAACCCACATATCACCCAATAAGTTCAAAAGACTCACTCTGTGTAAAATGATATGTTTTAACATACTTTTGAATAAATATTTAGGCTCTTTGTCCCTCAAATAATATAAGATCTCTCAATAAGGTAGTAAATTCTTAGCAAAAATATTTAATTTGAGCTAAATTTCAACCACATTCATTTAATTAAACAAATCGCACAAAAAAATAAGATATTGCCTATTGTAGAAAAGGTTAGTACACCACTATCATCTATATTAGAAAAAGGTGTAAATGATTAGAACATCTTTACAGTTCATCTTTTGTAAAGATTACAAACTTGGTTTTGTCAGACCGCTGGCAATCTAAATAGGACTGGTTGCACCACCAGATTCATACCAAGAGTTGACCAAATTATGCTAACAGCCTCTATCAACAAGAGTTTTACAGGCTTTTAATGCCACAATAGATAATGTAGTGCATGAGTCAGAAAGAGACTGAAAGAAATAAACTGCAAAAACCTCACCTACACGGAAAGTCAAAAAGGAAGAAGCATCTGCACTCAAAAGGAATATAAAGACACAACTGTTTGCCAGGCCACACTTGTGTGACAACCAAAGCTACTGGAAAATTGTGCTCGGAACAGATGCCATTATTGAGTAAAGGAGAATGTGAGGCCATTTGTCAAAAAGCTGAACCTACCATGCATCTTGCAACTTAAAAAGAAGAAATGGCTTGTTATGGATTGGCTAAGTCAAAGATTCAATCAAAATGACATTTTGTTGTGGGGATTTGAAGCAGTGTCTTGCGAGCAAAAGCCCTAGAAACATGAGGCAGTTGAAGCAGAACTGTAAAAACAAAATCATGCTATCTACATAAGAGACTGATAGACACTTTTCAACAATAGGCAACAGTAAGTTATTTTAGGTAAACATCTGCGATTGGAGGTTCATTTTTGTATATTGTTGATAAAAAAGAATATTGTAAAATATAATACTTGTGCCACTTGAATTAGGTTACTTGTATCTGTCAATAGTGTTTCCAGGGGGTGTACTTACTTTTCACATGGCTGCAGTTGAATGGCTCCAGTGATGAAGGAACAATATTGCAGTTTCTCCAAAATACTAACCTAAATGACTGAATAGGAAGAGGCCTATACAAATTACTACTGTTTCAAAACATGGATTTTGCAACAAGACAATAAATACAAACAAATATGAAATAAAATGTCCAAAAATCTAATTTTCTTTTGATAACAGAGCATTGTCCTGGGCAAATCCAAAAGAAATCACTGTGCGCCAGTATCACGCTTCATGTTTTTTCTTCAATGTATTTCCTTAAGAGGTGGAATATTTAAGTAACTCACTGATTTTGTTTTAATCATAAAATAAAAATGTTATATCACTTTTTTTATTATAAAAGATCAAGGCGCTTCATACACTCACTGTATAAATATGTGCACAAAACTGGATCTAATATGGATAATGATCTTTAGAGACACAGAATAGACTTGCTATCTCCTTCTCTATCCATTACACACACCCACGCATGCATGCAAGGCAGCAAACACACCCACTTTGGTACTCGTTGCAGATTCTTTTCAACATCCATAAAAGGCACCGAAAGGCGAATATTATCCACACCAAATAATGAAAAACACGCTTGGACGTTCTGTGTGGCTAATATAAAATATCTATCAATAAACTGGCATCTCAATGGCTTTGGATCAAACACATATGTGATTAGATATATTGAGCGGTTTCTCCTAAGTAAGCAGGAGAGTGGGCTTGGCTGTAAATTGCGTGGTGTGTGCACGTTAAGGCACAGGCCTGGCACAGCTGCAAAGAGCCGCACTCACAATTCATCATCTCTACATCGCAGGAGCCCCTGGCCCGCTGCGCTATTAATCATCAGCAAAATCATTTAATTCAGCCCCGACTCCAACTATTGTCTCAGTCCTCCCCATCTATACCCGCTTCCCTCACCCCCCTCTCGGCCCTCGCTACGGGCGCATCAACCGCCACAGCAGCGGCACACTCCCTACTTCTCACATACAGCCCATCCAAGAAAGCAGGAGAGGAGCGGAGGAGCGGAGGAACTGAGGAGTCCCTACGTTGGTTATGGAGCAGCGCATCAGCTCTCTCACGGATTTGTTATTTAGTTGAATTATTGCATGAGGCTTGGGGAATCGATAAAGAAATGACTCGGATATTATACTGAATATTATTTTAACTGACTGTACTCCATGCTTTCAACTGTGGTCTTCTGTAACCGGCAAATACAAATAATTTCATCAATTGAGGGTTCATGAATTTAAATACAATTAAATGACTGGTAATCTGTAATTAAATAATCATGAGCAAGGATACACCACTGTGAAGGTGATATAAATGTTATGATAAAATGGCAAATGGCCACACCCAACCTCATTGACGTTCAGAGTAGGATGTGTATTCACACACACACACACGCATTAAAAACATTTTCGATGCACACCTTATAATGCATACTGATTTCCTTTCTGTTCTCATTAAGTTATTGTTGTAGAACACTGGAAACAAACCGCCTCCTTCATTCTTCTACATGTCTTTTGGACATTTTAGACAGACTGACATCACACATATTCAAGAGAGCAATCTTTAGTTACAGTCCCCTCAGGAACACTAAGATGAAGATCCATCGTCAGAAGAGGTCTCAAAGGTCAAAACGTAAACATCAATCCAACAGCGGGCAGGGAGCCGTATTACTATGCTTCATCTGCCCACACCTGCCTCTGTGACTCATTACACACTGCCCTGGCACAGTCTCCGAAACCCCCTCAAATGTATGACAGAGCCCTCTTGGATGTCTGGGTACACCCCAGCTCTCAAGACACGGTCTGTCCTGTTACAAGGCCAAATGCAAGAGGCGAGGAAGGCTGGGATTACAGGGAATGGTAAGGTTGGGATAGATATAAAGATTGGGCTCTTGCACACAGGAACTCCATCCAACACACACAAACATAGAAACAGGAACACACAGTAACTCTAAAAAAGGACTGTTCGCGCACAGAAAGGCTAATTTAAGTTGAGGATGAAATGCATTTAACTTGACTTATAGAAAACATATGTAATTGTGGTATAAAATGCACACAGACATTACTTGATTTGAATGAGAAATTGCTATTGCATTTGCTAATATGAATAACAGATTGCTATTGAGAATATGTCTTATGGAATGTTATACATACCCAGGTGGCTCAATCTAACCATGCATGGAGGTAAAGACTACATCATAACAGACAAAATACTTCTGTTTGGTTTCTTTACTTGAGTGACTTTTTTATTAAACATTTCTTGAGGATTTAAATTAAGTCTTAGTTTTAACAGCTGGTTGTTATATAACTTGACTTGTAGTTTGCAAGGACATCTACAAAAGATAGATAATTCCTGTGGGATATAAACTTGTCTCTTCTAACTTAAATGTTGCTTTATTTTCATTTAATAAATTCACACACAAAAGTTTCATTTATAGCTGTTGCAACATGTAAAGATATCCTTAAAGAATTGTTTCAGCGTCACATTCTAAATGGATTGTATCTCTAAAAAGTAAATGTGTATTTACAAAGTTAAATTATCTTGGTTTAACATTTAAGATGCTCAGTTAGGTTTGAATAAGACTAATTGGCAAACAAACTATTCATGATGTGATTACCTGAAATGAGCCATCTTTCTTCAGCACAAATATCACAGACTAGGAAACTCCTAAAAAAACTGTCTTCGTACCTAGTCACAAATACACTCCAGTTATGTCAACCCTACAAATGTAGGAAACTGTTTGTTTCTATTTGCATTAACATGAACTAATCTGGTTTTGTTTCAAGAATCCATGTTCACTCTCTGTTGGTATATGACAAGGAAAAAAAACGGAGAAACGTTATTAAATGCCAATTACATACATTTATTGCATATCATTTAATTGTAAGAATAAAAAAACGAGCACATATGAACATTACATAAGGTTAGTGAGAGAAATTATTTTGCACAGCAAAATGAGAAAAGTTGAATTAACAAATTTCTTAAAGATTTATTGAGGAATGGTATCTCACAATTTTTACAAGTAGGGTGTCAATCCCTGTCTTTTTAACAATGTCCAGACATTATTGATTATAGACTTCCTAGTAATATTATTGCCTTGCAAATAAGGACTGCGTTTGAGACAAAAATATCTAGGACTGGTTACCCACAAACTAAAATTAACTTATCCAGAGAGCCAAAAGATATCAGCGCTTTTTTATCAGCGTGGTAGACATCCCATTATGTGATATTGCAGGCTACATTTTAGTGCAATTCAGTCCAAAAAACTTGAGAATACATTGTCAAAATGTATAGTTCACGATAACCTGGGCCTGAAGTTTCTTCTCGTTTAATACTTTGGTTTAAATACAGTTGGTTGGCAAAGTCAAACGCCACTAGAGTTGTCAAACTATTGTTTGAACTACCAGAAACATGCCGCAAAAAGCGCTGCTTATGAATGGAAACAATATGGTTTTACTGTATAAATTGGAGACGTGCCAACCTATCCTAACCAATGACAAGAAAATAATTTAGGGCACATGACTTTATGATATCTACATCTAAACGATCCTAATATTCTATATCACATTCATTTTCAAATGTCAACCTGTAGAACATCCAAGTTATATTTTAGAGTTACAGATAATAAAATGTAGGCTATACCTAGATGATACACTAAAAATCCATTTGCATTCCAAAGATTTCAAATGCACAGGGTTAGGGTATTGGTTTTCTTTTTAAAAATAAACAAACCGTTTTAAAGCCACATACACTTTAAACCCGCATAGGGATAGATTCGTCCATCCACCCCGAGCAACCATGGATCCCAGCGGAAAATAACGTCCATCAGGAATGCATCAGAGCATTCACTGCATATAAATGTGAGCGAACGTTGTGTCGTTCAACTAAGTTGAAATGCAGTTGCACGGAAAGGGGGTGGTACAAGGGTCCTTGTCACTTTTTTGATCAATCCCAAAAAAGTGATCAGGCCATAAAAGAAAGTATGAATGCCATGCTGAAGTCATCTAAAAAAAGAACATTTTAAAGCAAAAATATAATATAAACCGTACATGTCCAGCATGCAGGCCAGTTCAATTTCATATATATTTTCAAACAATGGATATTTTTTTATAAGAGTAATAGTCTTTTGCTAAACACAAAATAGCAAGCATAACGCATGAGATGATGTGGGGTAAAATGGCAGGTCATCCGCAGTCATCCGAGTTTGGCAGAACCAAAAAAGAAAGTAAAAAGGACCAAACGTTTCTGTAGATGGTTTCAGTTTTTACAGGTAAGCGGGTTTCAAAGTAAAATGACGGGGAAAAAAATGCAAGTTGATGAACTCCCAAGGGGTATACTTAGTGGTTGCATGCATGCACACAGCCACGGACAGCCTACAGCAACAGTGCAAAGTCAAATCAACATCGAAAAACAATAGCCAAGATGAGCTATTGGAAACACTGCAGGTCAAATGAACGACAAAAAAACTTGACAAAAATATGAATAAAATAATAAGTATGGTAGCGAAAATGATGATGGCAGGTTTCAACGTTTTTACTCCAAAATGAGGAAAATGATGACAAGTTCCATTTTTCTATTGCAAGCCCCCAAAAAACTCAAAACCGTTATTTGACAGACTTGAGCAAAGCCCGATTGTCAAATAACTACTATCGAAAAAGTTGGGAAATTAGTCTTGATCTAGTAAACCCCGTAACAAAAAAGAGGACACTTTGTAGGTTAATGGGGGGAGTGACAAACTCAGTTGATAATCTTTTGTTTTTCACGATAATGTTGAGACTCACATGAAAAACTCCGGGGAGGAAGGGTTGTTGTCACTGCTGGATCCATTTTCTCTGAAGCCGTTGCTGATGAGCTTCTCGTATTTTTCTTTGTATGCGTCCCTCTCCCGGACCAGCCTGGAGATCTCTGCCTTAAGGTGGTCGACTTGCTGGACGAGCTGCGTCTTCTCACCCTCCAGGACGTGCCGCTGCTGGACCCGCTTGTAGCGGCAGGACTGGGCATAGCCTCTGTTCTTTAGGGTCCTCCTCTTCTGTTTCAGTCGGATCACTTCTTCCTTGCTGACCCCTCGTAGCTGTCGGTTGAGCTCCCGCACCGACATAGTCACCAGCTGGTCGTCCGAAAACCGGTCGTCCAAATGTCCCATGTGTGGATGGTTGCCACCGGAGCTGCCGTTCGACGGGACCCCGGGTGATTGGTGGTGATGACCACCGTTCTGGTGGTGGTGGTGGTGGTGGTGAGGACCCCCATTCTGGGCTGCTGCAGCGGCGATAACTGCGGACACCACCGCAGCGGCGGAGCCCATTTCTTCGCCGGCCATGGTGCCTGCTCCTCCGGCTCCGCCGGCAAACTGCTGTCCTCTAGCATAGCCATCGAAGGACTGGAGCTGGTGACTGCTGTTGATCAGCGCCTCAACTGCGTCTTCGGGGCTGAAACCCAGCGCCTCCGGATTCAACTGCTGTTGATAACCGGACATCCAGTAGAAATCCTCCAAGTGTGCCTTCTGTTCGCTCCCCGAGCCCGGACTGGGCGACGAGAAGCTTGGAGAAGGGGGCACCGAGCTGCAAGGCGTGCTCATCGGGGTGGAAGACAAGGATCCCCCGGCGATAAGGCGGCTGCACTGGCTGATGTTGCGATCGGGCTCCACCGGCTCCTTTTTCACTTCAAACTTCATCAGATCGAAGTCATTAACATATTCCATGGCCAGGGGACTGGTGGGCAGGTCGGAGTTGCTCATTGCCAGCTCTGATGCCATCCTCTTGCTGCTGACAGTCCTCCAAATGGGGTGAAGAGCAGCTGTCAAACTGGGTTGCTTCGGAAGAAAGTGAGCCAGTTTGATTTTAAGCGTATTTGTTTAAAATAGAAAAAAAGATTTTCAACGTCCTTTTTGCAACGACTGGTTCCCAACTGTAGATGAATACTTTCCCTTTGCAGTCTATTGCACAGACTCACCAGAGCCGTGCACTCAAGTTGCGGAGTCCTCTTTCAGCAAGAGAAATTCGGCGGCTTTGTATTTTAAACATTTAACACTTTAATGTTTCTTCATCTATCCATTGCCTAAAGCGGTGATGGTTATATGTCGAAAAGGGATAAATTTAGCCTCGCACGTAATGTGCCTCTAACTTGTAGGTGATTTTTTAGAAGGATCACACAGCAGATGAGTTTAAAAGCATTGCAGAGTTTTATAGCCACCCTGACGTCAGGTTGGAAATGGAAAATTGACTCGGACGAAGAGCCAATAGGCTTGCACATTTGGAGGGCTAATTAACATATTAGTGCAGAAACAAAACTTTTCTCACTGTCAAAGGTTATCAGCTGACTGTCAGCTGGAACTCAACCGATTAACTCCTTCACACCTCAATTTGAATTATATATTTAAATAATGTATACATATTTATATTTATATATATATGTATATAGAGAGAGAGAAATATGTATAATATGTAAATATGTATATATAGAAATATATTTCAATATACATATTTCAATATATATATATATATATATAAACATTTGATTGTCCCATTGAAAGTGGGTAAGGAATAAGAGGCTGTATGCACAATATGGTTCGATTTACTGTTGTATTATGTGTTCTTAGAAATATTTGGATGTTCATATGTACAACATCTTGTGTAATAAATGCTGTTATTGATATTTATATAACTATTATAAATAAGCGTGAAATAACGCTTTTGTATGTTGCATTCATTTAAATGTGTTTCAAACGTATGGTTTTGTATTCATGATTTGCAAATAGTTTTAGAATCTGCTATTTGAAATTCGTGTTCAAATCTCAAGCATAACCAAATTGAATGAACACACTTTGCATTCATTGTATTTACAAGAACAATAGATTTGGTTTCTTTTTATGTGACAGAACACAGGATAAAAATATTTGTAATATGCTTATCAAGATGTGGAATGAGAAGACCTATGACGTTGTAAAACTCAACAGTGCCACCTTTTGGTTACATGGAAGCAACATTCTCCAAATCGTATGTAGACGTAGTATATATGCATATATATATGCGTTTGTGATCCACGTGGGAAATGCACATCTTTGGTTCATCTCTTTGGATCATCTCTAACCTTTTATGCAAGTTGAGTAGTCAAAGAAACAGGACTTTTCTTGGGAACGAATTGTAGACTAAACTGTGTGAATATCACAATTGGATGGGAGTGTGACGTTTTAAAATGTGAAAACTGAACTCTTGTTCAGTTATTAAATCGTTTAGTTATTAAGTTATTCAATATAATATTTATTAAATGTTAGGCTAATTTGTAGGGCTCTTTTAATGTGCTCATGTTAAATTATGGATTATTATAAAGCAGTGGTTAAACAAAGACTAATTCAGTAATTAATAGGTGTTACATCCAGTTTTAGAATCTATGCATATTGCTATAATAATAATAATAATAATAATACATATGTTTATTTAAAGTATTTGTTGCAGCCTTTTGCCACTGTCCTATGTGAATTGTTAAGATTGTACATTTTTGTCAAGAAAAATGTTATAGCTAAATTGCTATGTGAGGATAACTTGATATATTAAGCATTTTGTAAAATGTATGCTAGGATGTAATGTAATGTCAGACACAGTTGGCATTTCAGCAACCTTGAGAAAAACAATTGCATCTGAGATGTTTGTTCGAACAAATAATCGATATATCTATATTTCATATTTATTGGCTATGATCTTCCCTTCTAATATTGTTTCCTCTCTTGTCTACCAATGCATGTACTTACATTTTTACAATCAGTCAACTATCTCAGCATAATAGATAACCTTTGCTTGAATTGAGTGAGCACCGTTATAGTACATTCATAATCTACAATAACAGTTTGCAGGTGCACATAGTTTCTAGCAGATCAAAGGTGAAAATATGAATTTCAATGATTTTACAGATTTGATTTTACAGATATTTTGCAAAGAAATAAGGGAACCCACAATCATCACAGTATAACACCAAGTCAATTAAACTTCAGGAATATCAATCTGTCCAGTTGGGAAGCATAAGTGATTGAATGAATCAATTGCGTGAATCAATGTCACCTGTTTTGGTGCAAATGAAAGTGACAACACTGGAGAGGCAACAGCATGACAACCCCAAAAAGGAAATGGTTTTGCAGGTTATGACCACAGACTATTGCTCTCTCTTTATCCTTCCTGACTGATTCTTCTCTTCTTTGTGTCTTTGTCACTATTTGTAGCATGAGGAGGTACCTGCAGCCCATTCAGGTTGCACAAGTAGTCCAGCTCCTCCAGGATGTCACATCCATACGTGCCGTCACAAGAAGGTTTGCGTGTCTCCTAGTACAGACTCAAGAGCATGGAGGAGATACCTGGAGATGGGCCATTACAGGAGAAGAGCTGGACAGGGAAGTAGAAGGGCAGCAACTCATCAGCAGGACCGGTATATGTTCCTCTGTGCGAGGAGGAACAGGAGGAGCACTGCCAGAGCCCTACAAAATGACCTCCCAGGTGCAACTGGTGTGCATGATTTGACCAAACGGTCAGAAACAGACTCCATGAGGGCGGCATGAGGGCCAGACATCCTCTAGTGGGACCTGTGCTCACAGACCAGCACCGTGCAGCAAGACTGGCATTCACCAGTGAACAGCAGAGTTGTCAGGTCTGCCTTTGGCTCCCGTTCTCTTCACTGATGTGAGAAGGTTCACACTGAGCACATGTGACCAACGTGGAAGAGCACGGAGATGCTGTGGTGAACGCTATGCTGCCTGCAACATCATCCAGCATGACCAGGATGATGTTGTCACTGATGGGTCAGTGATGGACGGGGGAGGAACATCCTTGGAGGGTCGCACAGACCACCATTTGCTAGCAAACGGTATCCTGACTGCTGCCATTGACGGGCCTTTGCGTTCCCCAGGCCTGAATCCAATTGAGAACCTCTGGGACGTTCTGAATCGGTGCATCTGACACCGCCAAGTAGCACCACAGACTGTCCAGGTGCTTACTGATGCCCTGATCCACATCTGGGAGGAGATCCCCTAGGACACCATCCACCGTCTCATCAGAAGCATCACGCCCAGATGTTTTCAGGAGAGCATACAGGCACATGGGGGCCATACACACTACTGAGTAACATTTTGAGTTGACGTGATGAAATTAATGCATTTTGGAACAGCCTAAGTTTCAATCTAGCCCTCAATCTATCGACCATTGTTGGGTCATTTTGTTCTCAACTAATTACACATTGTAAAGGAAAGATTTTGATCTTTAATTTATTTTGTTTATCGTGACTTGATGTGTGATAAGTGTTCCCTTAATTGTTTTGAGCCGTGTAAGTAAATCAGACAATTCACAAAAAGTATTCGTTTCTAATCTCTGGAGTTCACCTTTGACTAAGAATACAGAACACATGCATAAAGATTTTTGGGGAAGTTATGAAATATTGGACCAACGCATAACATGTAATAGGAATTTGCTATATTATGATTGTAAAAGTGCATATATGGAATTCAGACATGAACCTACCAGAATACATTCGCAGATGACTTGAAGACAGTGTGATCCCTATAGTCAAGTTTTCTGACAGTTTCATGAAAGAGACAGTTTACGTGTGTCATGACAGTATTATGAGAATATTATAACAGCTTACGTCAGTTGTTATTAGATGTTATGGAATGGTTATACATTGCAATCGAACATAGAAAGTTGCACCTAATAGTTTATTTTGCAGGGCAATTGCTAATGTGATAATATCATTGTCCATTGAGAAAGTGGGGGATATTTGGTTTACCATCAGGCCTGGATTGCATTATTTGGGAGAGAAGCTTTCACACAACATTGACAAATATGTAGCTGTTCAATGTCTTTGACAAAAGTCTATAATCAAAGTCTCTCAGTCTCTCTTTAACTTCAAGCCTATGATCTCATCCAGAGTATTTTTAGCTTCCCTGGAAACATAGTGTAATGATAGGTCAAAACAGTCACATCCAAGATCATGCCAATCAGCCGAATGTTTTCCAAACCATTGAGTTCACCACTTTGTAGTCTCCAGAATCAACTCGTTGTACCAACTGTAGGTGGTCAATATGGTCGATTTGTAAAACCCTCCTCAACATATACCTGTCAGTGCTAAATGCTCTGTTTGTAACTTTTTTCAGACCCGGTATTTTGCACAGATGTTCTGTATGTGTGCACCTTTGCAGAACATCTAAGAGACATCTTGAGGATAATGTATGGATATATTGGTGTGTAATCCACAAACCATGAAGGTAATATAGAGCAAGGATGGCAGGGGGAGGGGACAGTTAACAGAGGGGACTTTCTTTGGCCAAGTTAAAAAGTCTAAATAACAACAGGCCCGGGAGCATTGGGGAGCCTTCGTCTCGCACTAGGGGAGGGTGAGCTGCAGACACTACTCCTAACTGTGCCCAGCTCACAATACAGAGGATGGGATGAGTTATCTAAAATTCTTCTCAGCCTTTTCCTGTAGCCTGTCTAGTTTAGTACCGACAACAAAGGCCTTCCTCATCAGCATGATACTACCTCCCCAACACACCCCAGTAAAGAACACTGCACTAGCTATGACAGACTGATTACAAATCTGCAGTAGCCAATTAAAGGACATGAGCCTCCTTAGGAAGAACAGCCAGCTACGACCATTCCGCTGGAGTGCCACAGTGTTTTATTTCCATTTCCGTTGATTGAATAAATGCACTCTCAGATACTTGAGACTTGTGCACTCTATGACTTCACAACCTCCACCTCATCACCCTGAATGGTTACCGTTGGAGGTGGGAGGGGCTTCTGGTTGGATGTCAATTTGGACCTCCTCTAGTGGGATCCCACCGCATATTCGCCATGACATAGAAATACAAAAACAAGTCTACAAACAAGCAAACAACCTAAATGTGCTAGTCACCACCATTCACTGACTACTGCATGGCCTCGGGAAACCCAGGAAACACCTGCTATGACCTCATATTACCTCAACAATTTATGTGACTGCTCACCAGCTGCTGTCCTAGACATGGCTCTTTTGCCCTCTCTCCCACAGCACAACCGTGTGAGACTCTTATGTGTGCACTGGGATTGGGTATTTCTTTAAGTGGAAATAATGTATTCACATGACTATATTATTATCTGGCATTATCTCAACTCCACTTAACCTGTCTTGAAACGTTTTAGTAGATAGATTTGATAATAAGAGCTTTGTCTTGAATGCCTGGAGTACACAATATTTTTTAATTACTAACAAAAACTGCATAGTAACCTTTGTTATTTGTAATGTGCAATATTAGTAAAATGAGCAAATACGTACATGCATGTTTATTAGCTGGTGAGGTCAGGATCTGTTTAGCATCTACATAAAAAATGTGGTGATGCTACAGATACTGTAGACTAAGAAAGGTATTTCTCTTAGCTTCTATAGAAAACTTCAACGTAGGGCACAGTCAACGTAGGGTATGTAACATTCTGACTCACGGAAGTGTGAAATAGTGAATTTTTATCTGTTTTGCAAACAATTGTTGGAAAAATCACTTGTGTCAAGCACAAAGTAGATGTCCTAACCAACTTGCCAAGACTACATATTGTTAACCTGAAATCTGAGGAGTTGTTGAAAAATTACTTTTAATGACTTCAAAATAAGTGTATGCAAACTCCTAACTTTATACATACAATCCTGTATGTATACATTTCATGACAAAACAAATTGACTAAATATGCGTATTGCCTAATGTTACCACCCCTTTTTGGAATGTGGACACAAATCGCAAAGATACAGTTATGAGTCATTAGCAAACTTTCAGTTAAACATTAAACTGTTAGTTACTTTAAAGCTAACCTTCATCTGGTTGATCACAAGGATGTGTGGATATTTGATCTGTTAACTTGGTGAATATGTCAGATTTGTTGCATGACTCATTAGGAGGAGAAAAGCTGTTGCTATCAAACATTGTCTTCTTGCCCATTCCTGTATACAGTGTTCCAACTTCTTTGGAATTTGTGCCTATTCAGCCAAAAGAGCATTTGTGAGGTCAGGCACTGATGAGGTCAGGCACTCAATTAATCCCCAATGTGTTCAATAGGGATGAGGTCAGAGCTATGTGCAGGCAACTCTTGTTTCCCCACACCAACAACTTCAAACCATGTCTTCTAAAGTTACTCATGCCTGTAAATCAACAAACCAACAAACAACTGGCGCTAATGTATGTAGCAAGCAAAACAAGATAAAGCAAATTAACTTAGAAAACTGTGAATGAGAACGAAAAAACGTAACTTCTTCATGAATATGTTAGCTTAGTTTGTTGTTTGTGTGAATTGTGTTAAGCTAAACCAGCCTATGACACAATACATTTTAGCGTTTATTGCTTTGTAAATGTAGTGTTTTGTTTGTTTATTATGTGTCTTTTAAATATGTCCCAAAGACATCCAACTTCTATCCAAAAACCATTGACATTAATCACAGTTATTTTCAGTAAACATCTTGTGGGATTTTCTAGTAAGCATGATGCCGTAGTTATCAGTGCTAGGGGATTTACTCTCACCTTTGACTCTGTGTGTCATCGTCAGGGAACAAAGTACACATTTTGACATTCTAAACACACATAGCAACAGGTTCTGAGTCCTATCTTTGCTATGTTGAATCAAATCTCCTCCATTTGACTTCACAGTCTTGCCAAAGTCTGCATGATGTGTGTGATTGACTTTTATATCCATGGTTGTTTGCATAAGGAGGGAGGGGGACTCTACTGTGAAATTGTTAGTGCCCCATTTTGAAAAAACATTTTTCCGACAGGATGTCACTAAAATGATTGCACTGACTAATCCGTAGTGAATTTTCCTTCAGGTTTTGTCATAAATGGCCCTTATTTGGAGAGTAATATTTTATTGTGTCATTTTATTTTGGTTTAGTAAAGAGGAACGTTCAGCAAAATAGTTAGCAGCCTTGCTAACAATGATTAACTGAGAGTAACGTTCATGCCACAGATCTTTTTAGGCAGGACATGAGGCGCAGAGCGTGTAAAAATAAAGGACATCCTCTTTCAAAAACAAAAAAAAGACAAAAACAATAAAATGTGCCAGACATCCAGAACTGCAGTACAACACATACATTGATGCCATCAATGAACCACAAAACTAAAGACCAGAAAAACAACTTAAATAGGATCTCCAATTAGAGACAAGGATGTACAGCTTCCCCCCAATTGGGGACAACCAAAACTGGCAACGCAGAGATGCCTAGAGGCCCCCAGCAAGGACCTTCAGTTTAGATCAGTTGGTAGGACAGCTATGGTACCTCTGGGTGAAATCATGTTTAGTGTGTTTGCATTAAAAGGGAATTTTAATATCAGAATGTTAAAATCCCTGACATCTAGTCTGTTCAGGTACAACACTGTTCATAAGGTTTCTGAGCTTCTGGTGCTATTGTTTGCATGACGAATTCAGAAAAACAGAGCATACTGTCCTCATAGTTTGAGCAATACAATAAATTCAACACACTCTCTGAAGATCTGTCACACAAGCAACAGTGCTACACCAATCACTACAAAGTGCAGACCATCCTCACTAGGGGAGACACAGCGCACAGCAACAGTGCTACACAAATCACTACAGAGTGTAGACCGTCCTCACTAGGGGAGACAGAGCGCACAGCAACAGTGCCACACAAATCACTACAGAGTGTAGACCGTCCTCACTAGGGGAGACAGAGCGCACAGCAACAGTGCCACACAAATCACTACAGAGTGTAGACCGTCCTCACTAGGGGAAACAGAGCGCACAGCAACAGTGCCACACAAATCACTACAGAGTGTAGACCGTCCTCACTAGGGGAAACAGAGCGCACGGCAACAGTGCTACACAAATCACTACAGAGTGTAGACCGTCCTCACTAGGGGAGACAGAGCGCATAGCAACAGTGCTACACAAATCACTACAGAGTGTAGAACGTCCTCACTAGGGGAAACAGAGCGCACGGCAACAGTGCAACACAAATCACTACAGAGTGTAGACCGTCCTCACTAGGGGAAACAGAGCGTACGGCAACAGTGCTACACAAATCACTACAGAGTGTAGACCGTCCTCACTAGTGGAGACAGAGCGCTAAAACAGCAACAATTCCAAGGAAATTGTAAAGTGGGGTTGTTGTCGCATTAGCTGTGTTTGGTGTCCAACTGTGTACTGGCAGTAAATCTAAACATATAATCTCACGGTACTAAGCTGGCCATCTCTCAAATACAAAAACAAAGATATGTCCCATTAGCTAGCTAGCTACCTATCTCCGGCATTAAAAAAGGCAAAATGGTAGCAAAATAACTTCTGCCATACCTTTGACAAAGTAAATCCCATGGTCAAAGTCTGTGTCATTTAATTGTCACTGTATGAACAGTACTGTAGCTAGCTAGCGTTACTTGCAAACTTCAGATGCATGACCGCATTCTGGATAGTTTGCTTATGTAAGTTGCTAGGCAACTGGCGTTCAGTGTGGCTAGCTATCCTTCGGCCAGTGTGGATGTTTTTTTCCACAAAAACAGGATTTCTTTTCTAAACCTTGCAGCGAAACCTTCCACAAAACAATAGCAAAGCAATCGAAAACCAGATGCACATTCTGATACCTGTCATGTCTCTGTAGTGCAAGAACTGTAGGAGGAGGACGGGTGCTATAATAATAAATAAACAAATATATATGTAAGAATACATCAAGTGGTGGGCTCCTCCACTTAATTAAGCCAACAGTAACGTGAGGCTGCTAGGGGTTGATAAGGCCATCCAATAAATCACTAAGGAAACCTAACACACACACAGCAATCACACAGACTCAGCCTAATCTGAATAGATTATCTAAATCACTGTTAACAGTCTGATGGCCGAAACAGTAACAAGTAACAGATATGGAGACTTGGCTGAATGTTGTCTGGATATAATGCATTTGTTTTCATAATAGGGTATTCAGTTCTGAACAGCAAGTCCAACAAGTACTAATGGGAGCAATGCATTTCATCAACAGTTTAGTGAGAGAGCCACTGGAATTTACATTTTCATGTTGCCGCCAGAATGTGGGCATAGCAAAACTGTAATTACCCTAATACATTTGTCACACTCTGAGGTGGGAGAGAGAAAGTAGAGGGTTGACTGGGTAGTCAGAGACGACAATACAGGTTCATCATCGTGAGGGAAGTCTCAGTAAACTCAGTAAAAGGGAAGATTATATAGGGGGAAGATTAGAGGAGTAAGCAGCCAATGTTTGACTGCTGGTGGCCAGATCAAGGCCAAGAGGATGACCCCAGGCATCAGTGCTGTTGACTGCGACATTGATGCCTTAGTGAGGTGTATGGGATGTGACCTGCCAGAGATGTATGTGCTGTTGGCTCTGACATTGATGCCCTAGTAAGGTGTATGGGATGTGACCTGCCAGAGATATATGTGCTGTTGGCTCTGACATTGATGCCCTTGTGAGGTGTATGGGATGTGACCTGCCAGAGATATATGTACTGTTGGCTCTGACATTGATGCCTTTGTGACGTGTATGAGATGTGACCAGCCAGAGATATATGTGCTGTTGGCTCTGACATTGATGCCCTAGTAAGGTGTATGGGATGTGACCTGCCAGAGATATATGTGCTGTTGGCGCTGACATTGATGCCCTAGTGAGGTGTATGGGATGTGACCTGCCAGAGATATATGTGCTG
>JACXGK010002940.1:0-40049 GCA_016801125.1 Novumbra hubbsi | reverse complement strand
ACATTACCCTATACATTTCACTCTCTTCTGTTTACATTACCCTATACATTTCACTCTCTTCTGTTTACATTACCCTCTACATTTCTCTCTTCTGTTTACATTATCCCCCTGCTACCTCTCACAACAACTCCACCATTTCCACTCACCGAGGACTCGCTGTCCCTCACCAGGAAGTCTCCCTCTTCTCCCCTCTGGTTCAGAACCAGTTCTGCTTGGTGTCGGGTCACCCCTCCATAGTACCAGGCCCTGCCTGCGAACCTGCCTAGGCTTGCAGGCCCAACAAAGCGGTTTTGGGGGGACCTGGGTTCTGACAGTGCCAGGGGAGGGGGTCCGGATGACCCGTTAGCATCGCTCAGCACCAGAACGTAGTTCTTGGGCACCAGGCCCACCAGGCCTCGAGCGTTCCGGCAGCGCCACCACTCTGGGTCGTTCTCAGGCTTCTCCACCACCTCCATCACCTCGCCTTTCTCAAAGTTCAGCTCCTCCTCCATCACAGAACTGAACGGGTAAAGAGTCTGGACCATGTGGAGGGCACCGGCACCGCCCCCGCCAAGCCCCGCCTTCCCATTGGTTATCGAGGCCGCCCTGGCCAGGCCTGTCCTGCCTCCCTCACTTGCGTCTCCCTCAGGGGGGTCCTCCAGGACGTAGTTGGAGGGGAACCAGCCCACCCCCCCTCCCTGGCAGCCTCGCCACCACCCGTCGCTGCACTTCTCCATCACTGTGACCCGGGAGCCTTTGGCCAGGGTCAGCTCATCACTGCGCTCCGCCATGTAGGAGAACTTCACCACAGCGGGGATGCTGAGGTCGTAGATACGCTCGCCTCCTCCACCACCTCCTCCTCCTCCTCCACCCACACCCCCTCCTCCTCCTCCTCCACTCCCGTTGAAGTGGAACTCTGTGTCCGTGCTGGGTGTGGGAGAGTCGTCCCGGGAGCTGTTCTTCCTCCTGCCTTTCCCCAGTCCTGAGGAAGAAACAACACCAGTGTGTTAACGCCGCCTGACACCCCGTCCCCAGTGTGTTAACGCCGCCTGACACACCACCCCCAGTTTGTTAACGCCGCCTGACACCCCGTCCCTAGTGTGTTAACGCCGCCTGACACCCCGTCCCCAGTGTGTTAACGCCGCCTGACACACCGTCCCCAGTGTGTTGACATCACCCGTGTCTCACACACCAATAACACACAACGGGTGTATCCTCCGCCATCTTACTTTTTCTTCTTGCTGCGTCTTGCGTAGATCCAACTAGTCGATAATAACATTGGTTGCCAATCATTTATATTATCGACATTATCGATTTTAATCAGGACCTTGTGAATTGATATTGAAAGTCCCGATACCCAGTCCTCACAACGATGTCAAGTGAACACAAACGTCTAGTCTGCTGAAGTAAAAGCAAATGCCTCATAATTCATTGGACTGTGCTTCATTGTAAGTGCATTTAAACATACTTCATTTTTTATAACATTATTAATATTCTGCAATGCGGGCCAAATAACAGTGATATACTCCACCCCTTGTTCCTTACTTATTAAATACACACATATTTGTGTGTTAGTGCACTTTTATTTTTTGTTACAACCCACCCCACTTAATGTAGTACTGTACTTGAAAACCTAATGGGAATACTTGAAGCTGTCCTGTGGGGAGACGGAAGCCGTCATGTGGAGAGACAGATCTGTCCACAACCACAGGCTGAAGCTGAGGTGTGCCTAGTGGCAAACCCACTCCCCTGAGAGCCACACAGCCTGGCTCAGCTGAAACACACCCACACACACACTTCATTTCTCTCTTCCTCATTTCCACTTCAAGGCCCCTGCCTGGTTGGCAGGGGAACAGCCTGTCCTCCAACAGCACCACTCTCCCGGACACAGAGGCTTCTTATTCATTCCACACAGGCCTGTTATTAGGAGCGCCAGAGGAACTTCACAGGTTAGTACACCACCTGGCAGAGGATGAGGAGTTGCTACAATCCCGGCCCAGAGTAAGGATTGTAGTAAGGTGTGTGTACACAGCCTTGCCAGAAACACTAGGGAGGAAAACGTTTTCAACCAGCAGTCCAGTCCATCGCAATTCTAAACAAGTGGTGTTCATTTCAAATGTCTACCTTTGACCCATGAAGGCGACTGGAGGCCTGTCACAACGGTTGGAGAGGCTGGGTGGTGTCATTAACATTTAATACTACTTCATCTTTGCACCCAGGCCATTAAACAGTCCATAAACATATGTATGTTTATGTATCTACCGTCATTATGGGACAGGCAAGGCTGGCCAGAAGACAGGGTGTACGGTACCAACTGTAAGTCTGTCACAGGGAGTGAAGTCTAGGGAGCCATTTTGGATCAGTGCTGCGGTGGTTGAATGCCAGCCTCTGTCAATGGATAAGGGAGCACCGCCATTTTTGTCTCAGTGGAGAGCTGTTATTATGTCATTCAACAGGTCGGCCATTTTGTGTCAGTGCTGTTTCTCCCGTCACCAACCCAGGACACAGAAAAACATTATATGGAGTCCTGACAGACTAAATAGGAAACCCTCACATCAACATCTTCTAACAAATTGGCAATAGATGCTGGTAGATTTGTATCTCCCATCTGGTGTACGGGGGGGCAATATTTCTAACCCCACTGTTTGTTCAAGCTAAATATTTGGAGACTGCAGGCAAAGCATGTTTAATTTGACGAGAGAAAACGGGACAGAGGTATACTGATTGCTTAATCGCGGAAATGTGCATGACCTTGGCAAACACAATCACACACTCACACCCACACACACACACACACACAAGGCTGTGCTTGCATTACTGTGAGGACAGCTGACCATCCTTGTCACTGAGATGGTTCTGGACAGCTCTGTCAAACAGAACAGACATTCACAAACAACCATAACAACAGACCTGCCTGAGACAGAGAGAAAGATGGAGACACAAAGACCCCATTCAAGACAAAAACACACACACACACACTTTTTAGACTGACAGGAGTTCTCAAAAGCTGATTAACTATTTATTAACAGTATATTCAACCAGCCCACCTAACACATAATGCATGTCATACTCAACCAACCACACCTCTTTAGACCCTCCCCTCCCTATATAACCCTCCCCCTAATAACCCAGTCATATCTTAAATAACCCTCCCCACCCAAAATAACCCTCCCCATCCTTAATAACCCTCCCCACCCTTAATAACCCTCCCCACCCTTAATAACCATCCCCACCCTTAATACCCCACTCCACCCTTAATAACCCACTCCACCCTTAATAACCCACTCCACCCTTAATAACCCAGTCCCATTCTAAATAACCTTTCCCATTCTAAATAACCCTCCCCACCTTTAATAACCCACTCCACCCTTAATAACCCTCCCCATCCTTAATAACCCTCCCCACCCTTAATAACCCACCCCACCCTTAATAACCCACTCCACCCTTAATAACCCACTCCACCCTTAATAACCCACTTCACCCTTAATAACCCAGTCCCATTCTAAATAACCTTCCCCATCCTAAATAACCCTCCCCACCCTTAATAATCCACTCCACCCTTAATAACCCTCCCCATCCCAAATAACCCTCCCCATCCTTAATAACCCACTCCACCCTTAATAACCCACTCCACCCTTAATAACCCAGTGCCATCCTTAATAACCCTCCCCATCCTTAATAACCCACCCCACCCTTAATAACCCACTCCATCCATAATAACCCACTCCACCCTTAATAACCCAGTCCCACCATGCCCCTCTTACCCAGTGTGTCTTTGAGGTTCTTGACCAGTGAGGCCTTTACCAGGCTGTTCTTGCGCTCCACGTAGTTGGAGGGGACGTAGCCTGTCTGGTTGGTGGCGTTCCTCACCCTCCACCATGTCTTACTGTCGTCCAGAAGAGTGAGGCGCTCGTTCTTCCGGAGGTCAAGTTCCTGCTCCTGCTGGGCCATGTAATCCCACTTGGCTACAACTGTCACCTCCTCCGTCATCTTTCATGGAGTCCCCCTAAGAGGAGACGGAGAGGAGGGAGGACAAAAGGGTGGAGAGAGAAGGATGCTAGGAGAAGAGGGGTTGGAGTGAGGGAGGAACTAAGAAGATAGAGGGGTGGATATGGAGATGGGTGGAAGCAAGAGAAGACAAACATAAATTAGAGCAGATACCGAGACAGAGGGTGGTGTGCCATCTGAGGGTGGGGTGCCATCTGAGGGTGGGGTGCCATCTGAGGGTGGGGTGCCATCTGGCTGACGCAGTTGGTCAACGGGGATCAAAGGAAGACCACATGGAGGCAGGTCTCCAGTACATCCAACCTCCAACCCTTCAGCGAACCTCCTTCAGCGAACCTCCTTCAGCGTCTCTCACCCGTCAACATACACAAACAACTTCCTATAGCGACGGAGAACCTGGTAACGGTGAGAAGTCACTTATACTGTGATACAGAGAACAACAAGACATGTTCATCTCCGGGCTGCGACAAGGCCTCTATGTGAAAAAACCAACTAAACAGAGCAAATAGCAAAACAAATGCATGAATAAAGGGACCATATCAAGTCTTTGGTTGAGAAGCTGAGGTTGGAGCTTACTGAAGACACTGTAAACAATATGTTAATTCACAGTGAAAGGCTACTAGCTGCAAAAAGGATTAAGAGCTTTTACACACACACACACACACAGGGCTCCTCAACAAAAACATAGCTAAATCACAACTCCCCTGCAGCTAGCTAGTACAGGCTGATATTTTACATTTCAATACCAAAGCTTTGTCATGAAAGGCAAAGGCACTTAAGAGGTCGGTAGTGAACCTCTCAGCTGCACGGTAATCCACGTGTTGGTTTAAAAGAGACAGGCAGACAGAGGCAGACTGGACAGATTTGACCACGCAGGAGGGAATGTATGTGAACACATTGCATTACAGCTCCACCTTGACACCAGAACTCAGGCTACATTTAATACAGTTATCAAGCCACTTATCCACTAACATAAGGCCCTTACGGGAGACATTTTGATTAATTGCATTGCTCAAATGAAACATTTGCCTGATCGTTTTACCTTGTCAGCTCAGGGATTCAAACCGGCAACCATGGTGTATATGCAAGCCTGTCCGACTTCCTTTGTGAGCGATTGGCTCAGCGCATGACAAAGATAGACGGTATTAAATTACGCATCTGAAAAGCATCGATAGCATAGATGCATGTGACTGAATGCAGCACAGAGCAGGTGTGTGTGTTCAATACGCTCAACCTGTGCGTGTGTGTGTGTGTTCAATACGCTCAAGGTGTGTGTGTGTGTTCAATACGCTCAAGGTGTGTGTGTGTGTTCAATACGCTCAAGGTGTGTGTGTGTGTGTGTGTGTTCAATACGCTCAAGGTGTGTGTGTGTGTTCAATACGCTCAAGGTGTGTGTGTGTGTTCAATACGCTCAAGGTGTGTGTGTGTTCGATACGCTCAAGGTGTGTGTGTGTGTTCAATACGCTCAAGGCGTGTGTGTGTGTTCAATAAGCTCAAGGTGTGTGTGTGTGTGTTCAATACGCTCAAGGTGTGTGTGTGTTTTCAATCCGCTCAAGGTGTGTGTGTGTGTGTGTGTTCAATACCCTCAAAGTTTGTGTGTTCAATAGGCTCAATGTGTGTGTGTTCAATAGGCTCAAGGTGTGTGTATTCAAAAGGCTCAAGGTGTGTGTGTTCAATACGCTCAAGGTGTGTGTGTGTGTTCAATACGCTCAAGGTGTGTGTGTGTTCAATACCCTCAAAGTGTGTGTGTGCGTTCAATACCCTCAAAGTGTGTGTGTGCGTTCAATACCCTCAAAGTGTGTGTGTTCAATAGCCTCAAGGTGTGTGTGTGTTCAATAGGCTCAAGGTGTGTGTGTTCAATAGGCTCAAGGTGTGTGTGTTCAATAGGCTCAAGGTGTGTGTGTTCAATACGCTCAAGGTGTGTGTGTTCAATACGCTCAAGGTGTGTGTGTTCAATACGCTCAAGGTGTGTGTGTTCAATACCCTCAAAGTGTGTGTGTTCAATAGGCTCAAGGTGTGTGTTCAATAGGCTCAAGGTGTGTGTGTTCAATAGGCTCAAGGTGTGTGTGTTCAATAGGCCCAAGGTATGCAGTGTCTTTCTCCTGAGCTCCATTCCTGCGTTCTGGCAGTTCCGGGCCCCAACTTGCCTGTCAGTGTTCTCTGGCTCCTACAATGACACAGGAATGAAAAGCATCTTCACGGTCATAGTCTATGTTTAGAAGTTATGTCAGACCGCAGGCGAAACTGAACCGTCAAACTCATGAGGTGTCGCCTTTTGAACTAAAAGCAGAGATGACCACGCTGAAGAAAATAGATGCAATTTCTAAAGCCGATCCTTCAATGGTCAACATGGTCTTTAAATGTCAAAGGGTAATGATAGCTAATGGCTACCAAATGCCAATGTAATTCTTTGTAAGGGGAATTGTTCATCATTACTAATTTTGGAGGAAGGTAAAATGTTTACACACACACAAACACGCAGAGTCACTAGAGTATCCAAGGCAACACTGTCCAGTCCACCAACACCACAAAAGGCTGAGGTTTAAGCAGCACAATATTTCAATTCTATGCAAGGTCAAACCAAAAATGTAACTTTGGTTGCTTCTCTAATCGCCAGGCTAACCGTCTTCCATCCAATCCGGAGCAAAACACCAGGGCCCATCATTTACACTATCTTCTGCCCCAGAAGCAGTTGCAGAAAAAAATTATACGCATTTCCTTTAAAGGTTTCACTAAAGAAACACATTTCTCCAATTCTAAGCAAAATGTTAAAGTGTGTTGTATATAAAAAAAAGAAAAATAAATTGTAGAGTAGATGAGGAATGCAGCATTTATCTCCAAAAAAAAGCTGCTTGGATGGAGGTCCATTCAGAACCAGGCTGTTAAGAGACTTCACATGAACCCACAATGCTGAACAGAACTTAAGGAGTCCATTTGGATGTAAGTGGTTTATCGGTTTCATCTGGGAAGGATAGCTGAAGTTGTTTTACAAACTATCCTGTACCAGCATCTATACAGTAATGCAGGGGACCGTTCCTTCATTGTGTAAAATGAATGTGTTGCATGGTAATGGCCTGATTAGCAATTCACTGTGTTTCTGAGAGGGAGTAAGAGAGTGAGAAAGTAGCCGACAACCGCTGACCCCCTGTTGAGTGAAACTTCACTAATAACCAGTAGTTAAAATAGTGTGTGTGTGTGTGCATGTCATAACACAGGAGTGAGTGTTCTGGAAGCACACAGACACACACCTAGATAAAACACCCAGGTCCACACGGGAGAGAGACTAGGGGCTAGGGACTAGGGACTACACATTACCTTATTCAATATCCTCATTTACACTTCTATCACAGATGACGCTACACAGAAACGCAGCATATATACCTCAAGAAGAGTTTCCACACGATTAAACCAAATAAAAGATTTCATTAGCATCGGGAAAATTTCCACCTTCGGATAATGCCTACTGTAGTTGAGAAATGCAAATGGGAGCCCTCGGGGAAACGGGAACATAAAACTCCACTTCAATCAGCCCAGAACATATTCAACACCATTAGAGATATTCATTTATTGTACATAAGACACAAGTATTGTACCGACCCAGGACTCCTGTCACAGCCTCTGGGAGGAGTCTGGCGAGTGTGTGTGTGTGTATGTCTCACACTGGGAGCGTTGCTACACATGTTTGGTATGATGAGGTTGGGCTTGCACACGAAAGCTGCCTGACAGGATTGTCTCACAGGCCCGGACAGGGAGAAGGGAGGAGGGGAGAGGAGAAGGGAGGGAGGGGGAGTGTGATGAGGGAAGAGGAGGAAGGAGGAGTGTAATGAGGAGGAATGAGGGGAGAGGAGGAGGAATGAGGGGGAGTGTGATGAGGAGGGGAGAGGAGAAGGGAGGGAGTGTGATGAGGAGGGAGAGGAGGGTTTGCCGGTGAGCTACTTCCTGCCCCAGTAGGAATGCAGAAAGGTAGGTGAGGGAGGTGTTAAGAACAGCTGTAAATCACAGTTGTCCCCTCCCCCTCCACAACCGGGGGTGAAACTGCACCTGCTGGAGGCTAGGTGGTGTCCCCTCTACTCACCCATGTGGTTCTGACTGATGACTAACCCAAATCCTAACCGGTGTATTGGCTCCAGCTACCTCCCTTTTCACACAACCAGTTGATGGCCCAGCTTGTTAGGATGGATTGAGAACCACGTAAATACCCATGGCAGGGTGTTCTCTAACACAACAACACAACACAACACAGTGATCCTGGCATTACCAAAAAAAGAAAATGACTTTAACAACTGACCCATGTGCATTCATACAGTGAGCAGCTCTAATAATCACCAACATACAGGCGGAAACATGTTGTCAGTGCAGCCCTGTGAACCTTGTTGAAGACAGATCTTGGCCGCTGGGACAAAATGAGTTTGCCCCCTTTAACAAAAGAAGAGGAAGAAGGGAAGACAAAGAGAAACAAAGAAGATGGGAAATAAAGGAAGGGAGGTGAAAAGAAAGGAGGGAGAAAGATATCAGAAGTAAATGGAAAGGGGCTTTCTCCTCCCCCAAGACCCTTCATCCTTTTATTACAAGTTTAAAGGAAGAGCAGCAAAATGCTGAGTTGAACATGGGGGGGGGGGGTTCCCGGGTCTATTTAGCTCTACACAAAGAGAAAGCTGTGATAAAGAGGCTTAAAAAAAAGAGGGAAAGTTAAAAAAGTAAAAGATCCCTGGCCCAGCGAGCGCTCAGTGCTTCAGATTTAGGTCAAGAACAGCCAGGGTAGAAACCTGTCCTCCACCCATTGTCCTCCACCCACTGTCCTCCACCCACTGTCCTCCACCCACTGTCCTGACCTTCTCTCTTTCAAGATGTTAGATTTTTTGGCTCAGTTTGCGATGGGTTGTTTCTCACAGGAGGGGAAGATGCGAGTTCATCTGAAGCCGGTGCTAAAGGCTCCTGGCAGCACAGATGCAGGCTGGCAAGGTGATTTGGATCCTCCTGAATGAATAAAACGCCAAACTTAAGAAACGGATACTGTGTTCCCTGGAGCGAAAATGAATAAGGAGACCTGGGTAAAGCCCTCGACATCAGGGCCAAACTCACTGGAACACAGCTAACGATCGGTTTGATTGTGACCCCATTCCACTGTCATGCCTCACCATCACTGCCCAACAAGCCCTGAAACTCTAGAACTGGGACGTGTGTGTGTGTGTGTGTGTGTGTGTCAGGGGCGTGGTAGGCAGTGGAGTGTAATGTAATTGGCTGGGCCCATCTCTCTCCTGTATTGACTCTCTGATGAGGTTGGTGGTCGCTCATCTTCAGTTTTAGCAGCAGAAAATTACTACCCTGTTTGATGTCATCAAAGGGAGAAAAGACATTAAAGAAAGACATAAAAAAACGGATTCACAGCTCAGGGAGGTCCTGAAAGGGAGCTGTCATCCTACCATCCTTTGCTTCACAGCTCAGGGAGGTCCTGAAAGGGAGCTGTCATCCTACCATCCTTTGCTTCACAGCTCAGGGAGGTCCTGAAAGGGAGCTGTCATCCTACCATCCTTTGCTTCACAGCTCAGGGAGGTCCTGAACTGGAGCTGTCATCCTACCATCCTTTCAACTCCCGGCTCAAAACAGCATGATAGGGAATAAATATATTTATTTAACAATGTTTAAGCTATGCACTCCAGATGACCAAATCAGCCAGTAGATGGTATGGCCAAACCAGAACACAGTTAACTGTCTATATCTTTAGGACAACGTAAATGTTTTGTTTCATAAAAGTACACAACTGTCACAGGAAACCAGTAACAACCAATATCAATTCGATATATAGAAAATTCACTCAGTAAACTATGGGGGAGCAAATAATTAAATATATAATGAATTAAATAAATATGTAATTTTATTACTGGATGAAAGCTACTCTGGCGGAACCATATCACTGACTAAAGAATGGGAGCAGTGAAGCTGAAATAGCCTTGCATTTCAATGTGCAATGCCCTTCATTTTGCCAGGAGAACATTTCTTCAGAAGTTATACCAAACAACCTGTGTGGGTGAGACAGGGTTTAGTGGGTGTCCATGGTTACCGTCCCACTTATAAGAGGACAGCCCACGACCCTGTTCTATACTTAATCTGCTGTTGATGCTTTGTTTTCTCTCTAACAGCTCCAACTAAACATATCTTGTTTCCCCATTCTGCTCTATGACACCAGTCTCCTCTCCACTTCCTGTCCCAATTCCCACCCATCCACTTCCTGTCCCCAATCCCACCCATCCATTTCCTGCCCCCGTTCCCACCCATCCATTTCCTGCCCTCTTTCCCACCCATCCATTTCCTGTCCTCTTTCCCACCCATCCATTTCCTGTCCTCTTTCCCACCCACCCATCCATTTCCTGTCCTCTTTCCCACCCATCCATTACCTGTCCTCTTTCCCACCCATCCATTACCTGTCCTCTTTCCAACCCACTCATCCCTTTCCTGTCCTCATTCACTCCCATCCATTTCCTGTCCCATTAACCTACATCAAAGATAATTTGACCCTGGAATAGCAAACCTAGCAGAAGCTTAAGCCACCATCCATTTGAGATCGAAACTATAAGTTTACAAGGCCAGAAATTATTTCTTTATTAGGGTTGACCCAATAATGTCGACTAATCGACTGTTACGTCGATAGGCTGTTTTTGTTACAGCCAAGAGACTTCTGGCATTCATCTAAATGTAAGTTCAATGTATCCACGTTTGGGGATGCTTCGAATGCAAATGCACTGGACCGGAGCGCTGATCATGTTCCGGACACTCTTCCTCCCCGACATGTGACAGCCAGGCTACTTCCTCCACACCTCCAGGTGCTGCATCCCAAAGCCCACAAGGCAACCGGCAGAAGACGAGCTCTGATGTACGGCTGTTGATTCAGCAGCGTCAGGAGGAGGGAAGCACCAAGGTGGACTCGTTGGGCCGTTTGATGTTAAGGAGATCCAAATATGAGGAGACATCGAAACACATTTCATATTTGAATGCAGGGATGTTGAGAAACACAGAGACAGGCGGTGTAGCCCGAGGATGTTTTATTAAGGACCCCAGAACAAAAAACACTGCTCGTAAATACACAACGGCGACATAGTGCTTACTGATTCGTGATCTGTAACGAGGCAAGAAATGCCGTCCCAGGAGGATGCAGCTTTAGGACGATCCATCAGATGGGGTTCAAATGTGATGACTGGATTAGCCATAACATCCATCTTATTAATTTGACACACAGTCATGGGACAACTTACGATTCATCATTTAAATGTGAAACCAATAGAAGAAATGCCTGTGCCTCATCCCTAGTATCAAAACAATGAAGAGCATTGTGATATTACTGTATATGACATATACATAGTATATGTATATATATATATGCTGTGAGTAAGGGGATAGGACACCCTAACCATAGACAATGGGAGATATTGACAGAATGTAGTATTTCAGTTCCCATCTGCCACTGAAGCTGGAACAGATGCCCGTGTCCTTCAGTTGCATAAGGTCATGTGTTTGAGTGTAACCTAAGGTTGTGGACATCTGGAGTGGATAAAGACAGACAGAGACACACACTCACACACACACGGACGGGCGAAGCAATGTCACCTCACGAGGATCCCTGGGATCTACACACCACAAGTTACAGAAGGACTCTAATCGTGAGCTACGGAAAACCCTTCTACTGAGCGGAGGAGAAGCCTCACACAAACACACACCCACACGCAAAAACACCCTCATGTGGGGAATGGGTACAAATCACAGAACAACATGGATCTGCTAACATGGGCTGCACAGTTAACCACACGAGGTCTGAACGGAGCAGGCTGTAGGCGACACAAATACACTCACTACACGGGAAATACCATTAATCCACTGTTACCTGCAGATTTCCTTCCTGCTGAGGTTAGGGTTAGGTTTATGGTTAGGTTCAGGGTTTGGTTTAGGGTTATGGTTAGGTTTAGGGTTAGGTTTTAACCTCCCATTCACTGTGGGTCAGGCTGCCCCTCGTTCAGCCACTGGCTGCTGAAACACCCTTCAAAACAAACAGTTCTCTGATTTAGTGGTCGACCCCCTTTATGTCTTTGACTTGCTTTGTGACCAGTGGGATTCAAACGCAACAACCTTGGCTTTGATAGAGTTGTGCTCTAACAACTGATCCACAAAATACCACTGATTTTAGGACAGACTTCTATTTGATTTTAGCTCTAACCGGTAACTTAAGAAATGTATTAGTAAGACCGCCTGATGAAAGTGCTTTTCAACGGACTTCGAGGCGAAGCTTCTGGTTGATAGCAAGGCTTGCGGGCGTCTTACAGAAAAAACCGACTGGGATTTTGAACGCAAGACCAGCTGTGTTCTGGTGTGATCCGTTTGGAGCCTTGTACTGAAGAGTTTAAAAAGAAATCCCCACATTGGTAACTCGTTTTACCACTCACTGTACAAATCTCTTCAATAATATATTTCACTGGGTATTGAAGAAAGAGTCACAGCATTAGAATGTACCAGACTTCACTGAAAAAAAACCGAGGGACCTGGGTAATTTATTTAAATTCAGCTACTAAATGTGCTTCTGAAACCCAGTGGCAGAAAAAGCCTCCAGGCCGCTGTTGGTAGAGAACGTCTGTTGTTCTCAGCTGTCCCAATGGGAGCAGAGCTCTGAGGGTGTGTGTGTTGATCTCACATTCTATAGGTTAATAATTAGTGAGAGCCTAAATCAAAAATAAACAAGCAGCAGGCAGTGAGCTGATTATGTCTCTGGGCGCTGTGATGGGTTCAAATACGGGACAGCGCTGCCCATACATACATTCATACAGTTGTGTCCATGGAGCATGTGGTCATACATTTATAACCCAACGTGTGGGAGATCCCTAAGGCAATGAATGCTAGGCACGATATTATTTTAACGAGCTAACCCGGGAAGAAGGATGACTCCTCATCTAGAGAGAGGGAGAAAGAGAGAGAGAGGGAGAAAAACTATACAGTATAGGAATAAGTCCAAATGAGTTTACCTTGTTTACTCTGCTGTGAAATATTTTCTTTATTATCATACTTTAGATAATTATTTCAGCTTCTGACACTTTTGCTGAATAATGGCCACTGGTCAGAAGAGTATAGAAGTACACTGATATCATCAGGAAAATAAATAATTTCTCACAATTATAATAAGTATCATATTGTTTTATTCTGTATGGTTGGTTTGCTTTGGCAACACTTAAAAATGTTCTTGTCATGCCAATAAAGCTTTGATGAAAATGAGACACTGTTCATTTCAGACTGGATGTTGTTTAGTCCAAGTGGGCATCATTAGGTAGATCATCTCCACACGTGCCTTTCGGGCTCCACCCGCATCTTCTGGGCTCCACCCGCATCTACCGGCTCCCCCCACATAGTCCAGGCTCCACTTTCAGGGTGTCTTTAGGGAACTGGGATTTACATACGCAAAGGTTCTCAACAAAGCCAGTCGCGGCTCGATGCGAACCTCTCTCTCTCTCTCTTAACCACCCGTCATCTTTCTCCTACACTATGAAGGGTTGTGGACCATCCTCACCTTCTCTCTGCTCTTTCAGTCTTACTCCTTCTCTTATCCACGGCTGCTCTGAATGGATGTGTAATCACCTTGGATTAGGAGCCTTTAAGCATCCACGAAGAGTGAACAGGGGTGGAAAAGAAAATAGGGCGTGATGATCCATTTGAAAATAAACGTCTCCTTGTCCGTCGATGACACCGCCATGCAGTACATCGATTTCATTTCAGTCCTGAATTCTGAATATACTGCGGTCCATACAGATCTATCATATTGGGGACAGGAGTGGGATCCCAGAGTTAAATAAAATATGAGGCACTACCTATAGAACATAAACACTGGATTATGGCACCGCGAACTGTCTGGTTTCAATATTTATGCTCGGTTGGAGTCCTCAGACAGTGCAGCTACCCTGACGTTTGACCTGGTCTGCAGAGAGTTTACCAGTCTTGGTATTGTGTGCACACGTGTGTGTTGAATAAGCACCGCTCCGAGATCCTGAGGAAGATGCGTGGCGTTGTGAAAAGCAGAAGGCACCATGGGAGCAGGGACATGTCGAAGCCTCTCTGATCAAACGAGAAACACGGAGAACGGCCAGACCGTGTGTTCTTCATCAGTATAACGCCAATAGTCACCCGAAGCTGCCAGATTGATCGCGGCATTCAGGACATAACGGAAGACAGGACAGGAGCATCACGTTCCACGTAGGAAGACCGGCTACCTGATCATCAATTACCTGTGATGAACTCTGGAGGTCTCTGGAGACAGCTTCAAGCAGGGTGGTGTTAGCATTTAGCATTAGCATTTACAATTGGGCTTCACTGTTTAAAACGTCCCCCGTGCCAATCTGCCACCCTAGGCACAGCCCCCTGGTCTTGCCTTACTGGCAAACCCTCCCGTACCACGATGTGCAAAGGATTATGGTCCGTCTGGTTCAGTGGTTCTCCGCAGTTTTACACAACGTACCACCTTACACAATATCCACTAAAAGGAGCCCCGCGTACCCTCCTTAGAACACCAACCACAGTCGTTGTTGTTGCATTGAATCAGATTCCCCATTTGCCTAAAGAAACTACAACTCCCTAAAGCCCAGTGTCCCGGTTTGTTGTTTCAAGTTTAACCTGGAAATCATTTAGATTTTTCGTTAGGATAACATTGTGTATTGAACTCAGAAATGAAGCTGGTTCAATTTCGTTGTGAAATATCTCAGGAATAATAAGTAAATCCCTTATCATCCGCAGGTACAGCATGTCTAAAGCATGTCTGTATCTAAAGCACGTCTGTATCTAAAGGTGTCAAAGACCCCCTGCTGTCAATCTCATAGGTATTGTTGTCTTCGAGTATCTTCACATTTGGGCATGTCTTTTTTATTATCCAATAAACATTTATATGATTGCACAGTAGTCCTGCATGTTTCTGTGAGCGCGCGTGTGTGTGTGTGTGTGTGAAACAGCATGTGTCTACAAAGGAAGCCACACTGCACATTCAGCAAGTGTGTCATTTTACAATGCAGCAAACGACAGCTAGCTAGTCAGACCGACCCAACCTCGTGAAAGTGGTGACACGACCACCCATGAAGATCAAGCAAGAACATGTTAGGGTTCTGACCCCGGTACACTGCAGTCTGCAAACGGACACGCCCAGGTCCAAAGCCAATTCAGCAGTTTAATTGACATCTTAACCAATCAATCAAGGCTCCAGTTTTTCTCTAGATAGTGATGATAGTGGTGATTTTCTACAGAAATTACCCATCAGCCCTGAATTGCATCGAACAGCATAAGAGTCACGTTGTGATCAGTAAAAAACAATTGAACTCTCCAGGTGTTCTTTTGGCACTGCAATGTAGTATTTTAATACAGTCTTGCGAGCGGTTCTAACAGTATTACTGGAGAGCGGTCAGATAACATATGAACTGGCTGGGTTGAGTCCTAACTGGACACTATGAGTTGAAAGTGGATGAAGAAAACTGGAAAAACAGAGGGTCACATCCAACAGAAACAGAAAGAAAGACAGAAATATATCTATTTGGTATGCTGCTTATGGGCTTGTATTGTTCGTGTGTTCTAATGCCATATAGCCACTGGGGCAAGCATCTCCCAGGACAACTGGGACCAGAGCACTGCAGGCTTTGTAGTCGACTTGAGTCCCAACGGATTCTACGACAGATTCCTCACGTTGGTTGCTTGCTCAATGTAACTTCATAATGCGAACGGCAGTGATCCGTCTGAGACGAGGCAAGGTCACTTTCAGACAGGCTGAGATGATAATTTTCCCAACAGTGTGGTCTTAGAAGAGCTATGTGAATTCGATGGGACAAGGACCACCAAAGGCAGGTTGTGAAAGCAGAGGGAGAGAAATGTTACAGGTTACACCTTGGGTGGCAACCAAAGGCTGACTCACACCTCCCAGAGTATTTCCTGTTAACAGACAGCAAGCCAAGCCTGACCACGATGCTCAACTGGCAGTTTGTGTCAGAAGTGTGAGTCTGTGTAGACCTGATGTGCGGTTTGTCTGTCGTTCACCTAACTCTCCCCTCCTCGGGGGGTGTTGGGTTTCACCATCTCGCCCGTCTCGCTCCACAGACCAAAGTGCCAATTTTCACTGAGGTAATTTGAAGCCCGGCATGCAGGCTGGGTAAAGGTGTGGGAGCGCCATCGATCCTTAATTACCCGTTAATAAGCACTTCTTAGGGTGTTTATGAATTAATGGTCTTTTAAGTCTGTTCGGGGGGGGACACACCCAGAGAAGGGGATAATTTAAACAGCCAACATTGCATTCTGGGACAACTCTGGTGGGGTTTCTAAAGCTCTAGGATCAAAAAGTGGTATCCTGTGGTATATATAAAGTGGTATGAAGACTATCTACACGTCTTCATGTGACAGCAAGTCAACCATCTTCTGTCCATGTTCCCCCATCAGTAACGGAGGAGGTGGGTCCTCTAATATGCCCGTGTTCCCCCATCAGTAACGGAGGAGGTGGGTCCTCTAATATGCCCGTGTTCCCCCATCAGTAACGGAGGAGGTGGGTCCTCTAATATGCCCGTGTTCCCCCATCAGTAACGGAGGAGGTGGGTCCTCTAAAATGCCCCTGTTCCCCCATCAGTAACGGAGGAGGTGGGTCCTCTAAAATGCTTATTTGAAGGGTGTTCTGAACCACATAGTGGATGGGAGTGTTTGTGTGAGGGACTACGAAAGCAACATACCAGAGTATTACAGCCTTCCACCCCCTGTCCCCCATCCACTCCCATGTCCTCCCATTTACTCCCCCTAACCCCCCTCAACCCTCCCCCTCACCACCCCTTTGTCCTCCCATCTCCACCTCCGTCCTCCCCCTCAGTCCTCCCATCCACCCCCTCGCTTCCATCTCCTCTCTCACCCCCCGCTGGGTCCAGGACGGCAGGCCAGAACAGGATTAGGCAGCGAGCCCATTGGTGACACAAGGTCCTGTGTGCCAAGCTAACAGACTGTGGGTCTAAGAGCTCTGGGGACAGAGGGACAGATACATGGGGGACGGGGGACGGTGTGCTGAGAAAGAAGTGAGATAAACAACCCAAAATCATAAAGGACAATGAGTGAGAGAAAGAGAAAAAAAGAGGGAGAAAGGGAGAGAAAGAAAGACAGCGAGAGGAAAAGAAAGATAGGATGAGACAGCATGAGAGACAGGATGAAAGTAAGGAGAAAGGATGAAAGTAAGGAGGAAGGATGAAAAAAAGGAGAAAGAAAGGAGAAAAGATGAAAGAAAGGAGAAAGGATGAAAGAAAGGAGAAAGGATGAAAGAAAGGAGAAAGGATGAAAGAAAGGAGAAAGCTTTTAAACGGCTTTGAAAAGTTTTGAGAGCAGAAATTGAAGGTTCAACTAAAGGACAAAGTGTCCTGAAATGGTGTCCGGAGAAAAGCCCTGAAATGAGAGGGACATTTGCTATGAGATCCAGACTGTGAGCCCATTACAGCATCTCTTCAACACTTGACGCCTGCGGTCGGTAGCACTGCGGTCGGTAGCACTGCGGTCGGTAGCACTGTGTTGTATACACACACATCTATGGTTTGTCGTCACTGTGCCACATTTTAGTGCTTCTCACCACAAGCTTTTGGTTTCCCTTCCGGGTCAGATCTCCATCCCTGTGTCCAGCTGCTACGACAACCAACTGCCCAGCCTGCCACAGATTACCACAGATTACCATATTAAATCAAATGGCCCCGTCGGCGTGCTCCATCCCTCTGGGTATACGCCCATGAAGTCCTCCTGGTTTGGGGGCAAATTAATATTGTGCTCGTGGGAGAAACGGGTCACAGGGAGATCCACGCACATCCACGGAGCTGCCGGATCAGCCATGTTATGTTCAGGATCAGCCACTGCGCTACCAAATCAATTTAATGCCGTTACTCCGGAACCACACACAGACGAGTAAAAACGACGGTTCTGGGAGTTTTATGGGTCCCACAGTGAGGTAATAACGGGTCAATAAAACATTTGGTCTTTGGCAACATTGTGGATGTCATCGCTCACTGCCCAGAAATACATGTTGACAAGTACACACGTTCTGATACCACAGACGTCCAGTCAGCACAGCGACAGATGGCTAACTAAGGTAACACATGATACAGCAAAACATTTCAGCGCAAAAAGAAACCACTAAATATCAAGGGATGGGCAGTGGGTCTTGTAAGGCTCCACCATGTCTTGAACACTGTAATTAAAGCCTTTTTATAAACATTCGAGTCCATCGAGGTCAGCGTTCCAACGGGACAGCGAGAGGAAGGGTTGAATCTAAAACAACAACGGGAGCTCGAAACAGAACGGGAAGAGGATTCATGCTTCAGCACAGTAACCCCGGCCATCATCGTAGTGCTTCAGAAGCCCATAGCGGAGGGAAAGAGTTTGGATTTTTACACGGCATGTAGCTAATATTTAGAAGTGCCAACAACCTAACCTGGTACCCAGTCTGGTGAGCAAACATTCCACTCCATGTCATTGCAAGTCTTTGGCAACAAGAGGTGAATTTGAGGCTTGGATGTCTAGAGCCTTGTCTTCGAAGGACAAGTGACTGTTTCCCAGAGGGGGACAATGAACCCTGTCTCCGCAAACACACAAACACACAATGAACCCTGTCTCCACAAACACACAATGAACCCTGTCTCCACAAACACACAGAGCCAGTGAAAGCGGGGACTGGTACTGATGGGGAGGACGGGAAGTTGTGAGAGCGTCATGGGTCATGCACATAGCCTGCACACGCTATGTAAGAAACTACGGTCTGACAGGTGACAGGAATTCAGGTAGAAAAAAAGGCAGTTTTATGGACAGATGTTTATCAGACCTGAAGTGACTGAGATAAAGACCGCTGTCTCAGACTTTCTTAAATGGTCGAGTCAGCCATAGAAAATCAAGCTGGACTAGGCAACGTTTGTTCTCGTTAACAGACAATGGATTCATGTAGTCAGCGCCAAATGACTTAGTGCCTTGATTTCCAATCAAGTTAAAGAGCAGTATTTCTTAACCCATTTCTGGATTTTGTGCCTAAACAAGCCCCGGCCTGTAGTGGTCACACCCAATCCGAAACGATATGGAAAACCTTCTTTAATAATGTAAGTGTACTAATATCTTCAACCTATTAAAAGTATCTCTGCATTTCTATCCGTGCCTCTGGACTGCATGCGTGCTGGTTTGGTCAGCAGAAAGCCCGTGTTTCATCACCATTGGTCCGACACGACAGTAGAGATCAGGACCAAGTTAATGTCATACAACTAAAATACATCTTAGCAATCCAGCAAACATAATATGGAAGACTAACACTTAAAAATGTCAACCAATGGATGGGTCAAAAGAATATATATTTTATCATTTTAATCAGGGACACCCCCCCACCCATCATGTTAACAAAGTACTTAAATAATCTTCCAGCCAATCCTATTCACTCAATTAGAGAATGATACATGTCTCTATTACTATGCAAATAGCCTGAGTCATGCCCGTCTGACTACAGACACCAGTGGAAGCGAAGGCCTGACGCGCTCTCATACCAAAACCTCTACAGGGCCCAAACACAATTATTGTTATTGTTTCCAGCAACAGGTGGCGAGGCCCCAAATCCAATGTCACTTAGCGCCAAGGAAGTCTAAAATGTGTCTTTGGCAGTTTGCCTTAACAGAACGTGTCTCCTGCCCTTAACAGAACGTGTCTCCTGCCCTTAACAGAACGTGTCTCCTGCCCTTAACAGAACGTGTCTCCTGCCCTTAACAGAACGTGTCTCCTGCCCTTAACAGAACGTGTCTCCTGCCCTTAACAGAACGTGTCTCCTGCCCTTAACAGAACGTGTCTCCTGCCCTTAACAGAACGTGTCTCCTGCCCTTAACAGAATGTGTCTTTTGCCCTTAACAGAACGTGTCTCTTGCCCTTAACAGCACGTGTCTTTTGCCCTTAACAGAATGTTTCTCTTGCCGTTAACAGAACGTTTCTCTTGCCGTTAACAGAACATGTCCTTTGCACTTTTGCTCTCTTGAATTAAATCAAGTTTAACAAGACTACACAAAGTCCAATCCATGAGTTCACATACCGTCATTGCAACAACAAAAGTCAACCAGCCTCTGAGAACTGCGTTGCCATGGTGCCATCGGCAAAGGGGCGGGGCTGCTATGTAGGTGCGGCCCCGAAACTTCACCTGACCCCTGCACACCTGCCTGAATGTCCCAGACACCTCATGTCACGTCAGGCCGTGTGATAAGGACAAGAACACTGATAAGCTCAGTTTCCGAACAAGTCACTTAATCACTGGAACGTTTTCATTCTACCTTATCACAGCTTGCACCTAAATGTGTTAGTTCTGAAATACATTTGTGAAATAATGTAAACAATATAGAATCATTGTCAGACTGTAAATGCACAGAATCTTAGAGCCTGAAAGTACATCACACCTTCAGACGCGTGAGGGAATTCAATGAGGGAAATGAACACGAGTGTAGAACAGATTGGATATAAACTAGTGCTGCATTGGGCTACACACACACGGCGATCCAAATGCTAAACAGCAATGTGCAGATGAATGGCGGACCAGGATTGTAATGTCATGTACGGTTTTCTATGCTGGCTGAGACAGAAGTTCGTGAACTATTCTTGAACACACGGCAGAAGAGTTCAGCCACTAATGTGAAGTTATAATTCTTCCGAAAGTGATACTCGAACCAGCAATAAGACGAAAAATGCTCGTTGCCACGAATATGAACTGAGAGCGGGCTGATATTTCACTGAATATTAGTCCCAATGTAGAGTGCATATGGTATGATTTAGCATTAAGCAAGATTTCAAATTAAAAGATAAAAACAAAGACACCATTGAGAAGTAAAAAAATAAAGGCAAAGGAAACAAGGATGTCAACGGTGAATGATTGCTATCATACACATCAGACATGGTGGTTTCAGGCATTGAAAACACAAGAGAAAAAAAAATAATTGTCAGATGCTAGGCTACTCGATTTACGTGATAACTGTAACAGTCTTTCACTTGTTAAAAAAGTGAATTATTTAATGTAAACGGACAAAATGCGCTTCTTTTGGTTAATTACACTGACCCCCAATTGTGTAAAACGCATATACTATTAAAACACCGCCAATGAGCAGACACAAAGACCGAGAGCATAAAATAAATCAGAAAGTGACGGTCTAGTCAAGTAAACTGACAACATGGTCCACGGATATCGTCCACGTCCAGGCCTTGTATGAAACAACACATAAGGTACTTAGTATAATATTTGTAAACACATGTCAAGGTTCGCACTTTGTGAAATACAGCGACTAGGCTTCAGTTCACGCCACAAACATCACCCCCAGGCGACCACACCAACTTTAAGCGCAGTTGAACATTTCCCTTACCTTGGTGTCACTCCAACGAAAACGGGCAACGATGAGAGGAGTCACACACACTTGAACACGCAGACAACAAACCCTGTAACAAACCGGTCGAGGCGCGACAAAAGTGAATCAACGTATTTCGCTGAGTTTATGAAAACGTGAGCCAGCTAGTCCATTCGACCCGTTCGCTTGTTCTCGCGCGCCGTAGCACAAACGCAAGCTGCCTCCACCTCGACGCACTCGCCCGACCAGTGACGTCACGGCGGTGGAGGCAAGATCCGAGGAGGGAGGCTCGCGGGGGGTGTTGGGTGGTGGTGATGGATGTAGGGACAATGCTTAGTAGTACGTCTAATCACAGCCTACCCTTTTGACTGAAGACGGGCTATTTTTTATTAATATGTAGTCTTTAGAGTCAATTTAAATAGACTACATCATGAAACGAATGGAATCTCAGTGTACAAAGGGACCAACAAGCGTTTTTTTGTTGTGCTTTACGTCAAATGTTGATGAGTTTGCCGCGTAAAGGACACGTTGACGCGTAGCCTTTGACTGGAAGCCAGACAACCACGCAACCTGACACTTGTTCAATGTTTATTCTGAAACTTTGTTTTCCTACAAGACCTTTAAAAAAAGTTTGACGAACTAACCCATAAAGAGATCGTGTGGTATTGAATGCGAGCAATGGTGATTCTCATAAGAAAACCTTCTTAGACTGATATCCAACAAATCTGTTTATAGAGCGCGTCTTACATTATAAATGGTTTTACATTTTCTCACACGGAAGGTGTCTTTTTATCGTTTTTTAACCAGTCAAATAAAAATAAAAAACTATTTTAAAACCAACGGACACCGATGGGAAGACTTATAAATAGATTTGTTTTGTGTCATCCCAGGTGGTCCTCATTAGTCCGCGTGTTGCAGCATTTTGAATTTATTGTAATTGGCCAACTGTTTGATGTGTTTCTTAAAATGGCAACGCTGTTATATTTTGTGGTTGGGGCTAATATAGAGCCAATATATAACTAATTGTAGTTTATTCGTTGCTACACATCTACACACTTTGCTACCTACTTCAGATAACTAGCAAGGTGGTGATGATTTTCCAGAAGCCCCCTTTTCCAGACTCAATTTTGTGTTTTTTCATAATTTCAAGATCAAGCTTTGTTCATACGTCACAGTGGAAAACACTTGAAGCTGAGGCGTTACCAGATTGCTATTAGCCTTTTGATTGATTGTAATCGATTATTGTCCTGAACAGTACAGTTGAAATGCATGCCTAATAGTGTGTTTGAGAAGTACAGTATATTGTATAAACACTAGAACATTCCTAGTACTGACACTAAAAGCAATTGTAAGTGTAACTGAAATTGATGTGTCTCCATTTAATTGATGCGTCTCCATTTAAAAAAATACATTATCTTTCCGCCATTTGTTACTGTATTAAATCAATCTGTTCAGAACAATTAAAAAACAAAAACACTGCTCTCTAGAGGCCAGTTACTTCGAAAGTGGATGGGAACATAGGAAATCATTCGTCCACTGGATATTTTTTCATATATTCTATCTGCTAATAAAACAGGGTAGATAGAATAGCGGGAAGTTAAGAAAGCCACAACGGATTTTACAGTGTAACAAATGTGATCATTAACTCTACCGCTTATTGATTTTAAAGAATTGCCCGGCCAGCAGTCTGGGTGTTTCGGTCCGTTCCTGGTGTCCAAGATCATGGAGAGCACATTAGCTCTGCGGTCCTCGTGATGTTGATGGCTATGGATTCCAGCATACATCGCGTGCTTAAACAGTTAATTGACATTGACGCATTTACTTCTCAAGAGGCAGACAAACTGCAGCCTGGAGACAGTACAGGACGGAAAATGCTGAGTTTTTGAATAAACAATTTCTAGTTAATTGTGAGTATATGCAAGCATTTTAAAGTTCTCGCACACACACACACACACACACATACACAAAACAATACATACAGTCATTAATAGTCAAGGGGGAAAATCCAGGGGAAAACACAACCACGTTTGCTATTTCGAAAGTACTTCTGCCGTTTAGTTTCGTAGCTGAGTTGCATATTCTGGTTAAAGATGTTTCAGATATGGTTAGGCTTAGTTTACAATGCAAATGTACTATGTACAGTGTGAGACCTGACATCGTTTCTCACAGGGCATTTGAGCTGCAATAGTAAAAAATTATTTGTGGCTTAAAGTTTATTAAAAATCGTTTAGGCATTACAGTTTAAGTTTAGGGTTAGGCGGTAGGTCTGGGTCAGTTTTAGGCATAAAAGACACTACGGTTAAGTTTAGGGTTAAATCAATTGTTTGATTTAGGTTTCAGGTCTCCATAAAGAATGAAAGACAGCTGTTTGTGCATCTGTCTGGCTGGCTTGTGTCTGTCTTTCTTTCTGTCTGTATGTCGCCCCGGCCTATGAACAGGTGGGAGTTAATAAGCAGGACAACCCGCCTGAAAAGTCCACAGTTGTCTTGTATTTGGAGTACATTTGTGTGAAAAAAGTTTGGCACTGCATCCACCCTACAATTGTCATAAGAGAGTCCACTCTGGTCAACATATCTATCATAATCCTGGTGCGGCACCCCACAAATCGGTGTAGAAGTGGTGGAAGAAGTAGTGGTGGAGGACAGGATATGAAGTGGGAAGGAGATGCCAAACGTACAACAGACCCCAGTCCTCCCAAACCCCCACCAGGATGCTGACCCAGAGGCAATGCCGCCCCCCCAAAGAGGCACGTTGACGTTGATTTGCCCCCCCGCATCGTCCCCTCACCCTTTTCTATTCGTATTCACCCCCCCCCAAAAAAACCTGATCACACACTCGGTGTCCGTTTCTTGGGTTTCTCCTGGTTACACCGGATAAAGATATTATTCAGTAGTGCGAAAAACAGGCCATTAAGGACCTCCAGTCTGCTTACAGTGGCTTTTCGCCGTTGGCACACAGCATTCAATTGTTTGGGCGGAGACAAGATGATGTAGTATATCTGGAGAACCCTCCGCTTTGTGTAATTACAGAACAACGGTCTACTATAACTAATCTCTCTGTTGCTCTTTCATTCTTCTTCCTGGTCTTCGATTTGGTTTCCCCATTCAACATCACAGTGTCAACAACAAAGCGATGCAAAAAATGAGATGAAGTGAAGAGGGCATTGCAAAACAGAAGAACAAAGGATTGGGTTTAATCAGACTAACCCGGCACCGTCTGTACACCGGAACTATCCGTGTTTTGGCAACAGACGCCCAAAAGACTAACAGTGCTTTGAGAAATGTGTTTGGGATGAGTCTATCTATTTATTACTGCCGGTATCCACATATAGACCAAAACATATTCTTCATAATAACAATTGATTGGCATATTAATTAATGAAAAGGAATTGTTATTATGATTCTGTACATTTTAGCCTGTGTTCTTAACGGGCCCTCTAATTGGTCTCTATGTGTGTACACAGCCTCAGGCAGCGATTCTTAACTTTTCATAAAAGTATTACCTATTACATCAGATATGTTTACACAAGAACATTTCGGAGCTTGTCTCATTCGTCAAAATAGTATCTGAACCGGGCTGTCTAGGTTCTAATTCATGATTACACAGTCGAGACGAGTGTTATCAAAAAACGTACGTTATTTTAAAATGAGTTTTTAATGAGAGCACAGCATTAGCATTACAGCAGCATCGGGATTCTATTGAGACAGGAATTGGGTTTTTAAATCTGACTACCCACAAAGCAGTATTATGTTTCCTGTCAAAATCTGCCCCCATGTGTTCGTGTTCAGTACTCACAACCACTTCTCGCGGATTTCTTAGTTGTAATGTAGCTTTCTACCAGAAGGGTGTGCCGCTTAGCTAGTTGACAAAAAATCGGAGAAAACCAAAGTAAAAGTGTGTTTTCACACAGTTTTAATCATGAAAATTAAAATAAATACTTGCATCACCAATCAGCAGCCTCTTAAAGGGGCCATAGACCTTCACCTACATCTCAGGTTATTGTGGTGGGTGAGCATGAGATCCCTGCCCGCAAGCCTCTATTTCTTCTCACCTTTGGGTTCTTTCCTCAAACCACCACCTTTCTGACCACCACTTTGTGACAACCACCTTTGTGACAACCCCCTTTGTGACAACCCCCTTTGTGACCACCACCTTTGTGACAACCTCCTTTGTGACAACCACCTTTGTGACCACCACCTTTGTGACAACCCACTTTGTGACAACCACCTTTGTGACCACCACCTTTGTAAAAAACACCTTTGTGACAACCCCCTTTGTGACCACCACCTTTAATAGGATTAAGTGGTAAGTGGTAGTTGGGCACAGCTGGTTTTAATCAGGTAAGCGCTGACACCTACCTCCCAGGAGATGGGCTAGGTGTCCAGCTCTCTATATCAATGTGAAATGTCATTGTGTTCAATTATTCTTAATTACATTTCTGTAAATGCATATATGGTTGTTAATAATTTAATAATCTGTGTTTCCCACGTATGTGGAACCCTCTCATCCCGACATCCCTCTTTTAGAACCTGCCGGGGATCGACCGATGAATCATAGAAATTTATTCTGTCCATGTCGACACCCATCTCCCCTGACTGTCCTAGTAGGATGTCATCCATTTCAGACCAACGTTCCCCTCATCAGCTCTTCTTAATCACCTCACTGAGTGACTATAAAGAGTCAAGATGGCAGCTGCCAGCATTTTTAAGGACATTTCTAATGTACAGAATATCATGTGAATTCTGCACATGACATAATATCTTTACATATCGGTTTCCTGTAACAATTTCTTGTTACAGCAATTCTCCGAATAGCTTGTCGGAGGAGGACTATGTCATTTGGTAACTGAATTGTGTGCCGACATCTGCCAGGCAACAAAGTGAATTGCTCTGGGTAATGTTTCCCTCAAACCTCAAAAACAAAAAACTAAAATACTTAAATCTTACGGTTGATTCCAAACAATGAATGGGTTTAATTTCAAGCCCCACTAAAAGAAAGACAAATCCAAATTATAAACATAGTACAGGGAAGTCTTTCAGGGTTTCTTTTTGGCTACAGACCTTGCCCACCGTATCAACATATAAGGAGAACAAAAATATTCTGTAATTCCATATCCACCATCAGTTTTGTCGTCACTCTCCACTTATCTGTAAAGCGAGAAGGAGTCAGGGATAATATGGAGGTGTATAAAATGGTGGGAAATTCCTCCTTAAGTGACACATGCATCTATCTGCCAGTCGATACCCTAGACTTCCAGTCATTGCTCTTTTGCTAGTGATCATTGGCTGGGGAAACTAGCTCTAATTTACTTCTGACAGCACAGAGAGACATCGAAATAGTATCCTGGGGTTAATCTCACTCTAGGGAAAAATCGTGCCAAAATTCTGAATCTCTGAAGATCATTTTACTGCTCAGCGAAGGGTGAGAGATAACAGGAGCCATGAAGACTAAACAAATAATAAATTACAATTATCACAATTTATCCTTGTACAAAAACGTTAACATAAAATGGTTACGATAAAATTTCGGACCAGAGCTGTATTTTATTTTTTACAAGTCTCTGGCAGATAAAACAACAGTCAATATTAGAATCTCGCTGAGTCTGTGTTCTTGTCTTACAAGCAAGAGCAAAATATGTTGAATGAACACAGTCTAGTCCAGGTAACACATGATTCCAACCGCTAATAAATAAAAAACGTCTGATAGGTTCGCCGCTTTGTATTGCTTTAACATGACGCGTCATTTCACAGGTAATTGTCACAGGCGCTCCCACACGGTTACATCACCAACTTCATGAGGCTGTTGTGAAACCTGGTCAAACCTCCCTAATGCTTTGCTCCGGATACTGCTCTCTCCATGCAGAGCTAAGGAGACCTGGACACAGCTCAGCAAGGTTATGACGCAAAGGGATCCGTCCCTCTAGATCCTATCCATCGGTACCCTACATACCCCCTTCTCTAACCCTCCTCTCCAGGGACGACCTAAATGCATCGCCTCTGGCCTGTCTGTGTGTGGGCAGCAGGGGAACCCAACAGCCTTGAGCCGATGGAGAGCATCAATGACAGCCCACCTGGCAAAACCCGTTGAAAAGAGCCTGTGAAGACGTCTTTCAAATTATTAGAAAGTAGATCTCGAACACGACCAGGTGGACTTTGAACAGAGGCAGCCAGGCATCGCCAGTTCAGGTCCTCCTAAGATTCACCAGGATACCATAAAAATTAGAGGGAGCATTCCTTAGATCCAAAATGGTACAGAGGCCTGGAAACATCAAATAATCTGTTGGGGCGTAAAACTAGGAGACGCAGGGGCCCGGTCCAAAGACAATCCTGCTACTTAATTGCTCCCCCTTAGTGACCACCACCTTTCTGACCACCACTTTGTGACAACCACCTTTGTGAACACCACCTTTGTGACAACCCCCTTTTGTGACCACCACCTTTGTGACAACCTTGCTTCACCACTCATTAACAATCAACCAGGAAAAATGACCTTAAACAGTTTAAACTCCACAGTATTTCAACTCCCATTGATTTAGGTATAACTCTCAAGCAGACACTTTGGCAACACAAAGTATTTCTGTGTCCCATGAGCTGCTGATATAACGCCACAAGAACACAAACAAACACATTATCGTGACAAAGGGAGGTCTGCGGCCAGAAGTACCCCTCCATTACGACCAGTCAACTCCTTTACACCCTAATTTAAGATGCTGAGAGGTCTGTGGGGGCGGGGTTAGGGTGACAGGTGTCAAACAGCCCTCATCCACCCCTCCTCTCCCTCCTCCCCTGTCCTCATCCTAATATCAATGCTCCTCCCGTCCTCTAATCAATGGCGTAGCTGTGTGCTCTATGTTGGACCGGTTCTCTAGGTGGGATGTGTGTGCTCTATTTTGGACCGGTTCTTTGGGTGGGATGTGTGTGCTCTATTTTGGACCGGTTCTTTGGTTGGGATGTGTGTGCTCTATTTTGGACCGGTTCTTTGGGTGGGATGTGTGTGCTCTATTTTGGACCGGTTCTTTGGGTGTGCCCCATGTTGTGCTTGATTTTGGACCTGGTATAGTAATATTATAAAGACATTTTCTAATATCACTGATGGTATTATGTCCTAACACGCTCGTAGCTCTTCCTTGCATCTAACAAAGGGGGAACAACAGTGATTGGCAGCCGTGTGTGTTTCTAAATAAAGCCTCCTGCCAGAGACGGCAGACAGCAGCACCGCCCCATCAATCTGTGCAGGGATTTACCGGGTTGAGACCATCAGCACAGGATAAACGGCCTGGGTTTTACTGACACATTTATGGACTTCCAGCACTTCAGTGTAGCGCCACAAGTTGAGTAAACCAGACTTATAAAATATGCATAAATATGTCACTTAATACGAGGATCCTGTAGGGTCAGTGTCCTCCTTGTTGTGATTGAAAAGACAATGTTTATTCGTGGAATTAGTCACAACGTTTAAAGACAGAACACCATGTTAGCCTTGCATTCTAGCTGGAAGTAACATCATTGGGTTTGTACCGTGAAAGCTAACTTTTATGAAACTGTCTGCTATGGCTCCTTAGTGATGGTGAGAACTTGGTGTGGGAGCAGGCTTTTGCTCCAGCCAAGCTGTAATGCATGTGACTCCACTCACCCAAGCCTTGCCACCACGTACCCCAAGCCTGCCCCTATACCGGCACCCCAAAATAACCCCATCAGGTCCCTTCATTCTGGTTGCTCCTCTGGGTTAGTGTCTGTGTAATGGAGCGAGGCTGGGCCACCTGACCTTTCAGTCCTGGCTCGAAGGCGGGGGAGGTAAGCGCCAGGCGTTAACAGCACCCTGGACCCTGGTGCTGCCCAGACAGCTGCAGCAAGATCCCCCCAGCAGGGCTTACTGACCGGGCTGGATGCCCAGGAAGGAGGAGATACAGGATGATGGCTGGAGAGGCTAGGGGCCAGAGGGTTGGGTGGGAGGAGTGACATTGGCGGTTGATGAGAGGTTGGGTGGGTGATGGAGCGGTGGTTGACGAGAGATTGGTTGGGTGCAGGGGGTTGGGTGGGTGACAGGGGTGGATGACGAGGGAGGCTGGGGGCAAGGAGGCATGGATCTGGGGGCTCGTGAAGTGATGGGGGTCGGGGGCTACAGGGTTAACCGTTTTGAATGTTCTCTCTGAAGATTGAGAGAGATTGTTCAGTGCTTCCTCGTCCACAGCCTGGGAGCTGGACAGAGGGACATTGTTCACTTTTGATATCTATTCAATTCCGCCACATCATTATCAGCGTCTAAGACGATGGTCCCAATAGTTAAGCACAGCTATAAGGTGTAGGTGGTCATATGAGAAGGGTTTGTTTCTGGTGAACAGTTGGTGAAAAATAAAATTGTTAGGCAAATAGATTATCCACTCAGGAAATGTTCTGGTGGGTGTGGCTTCAGCATTTCTGCTAATAAAACAAGCATGCAGGCATTTGCAGTGATGATTTAGCCATTAAATATGATTGGACCCAAACAATATTCACAATCTGAATCTCGGTTTTTATTGAACAACAGCTTGTGTGAATAGAGCTTCAGTTCTGTAATGATGTACATTGAGTGATCCACTTGACGTTGGTTAGGTCCAATCATAATAATTTAATTAGGAACCAGCCCTCCTGAGCTCTGAACATCACAAGTCATCTGATTCCAATGTTCCTCAACCGTTCCCTTCCACTCATCACAGCGATTCTCTGCATAGTTGTTTAATTCAAAGCATAATGCATTGACACACGTAAACATGTACATATGTCTTTTCTTTACTTCTTTGTAAAGACCATTTTGGGGAAAGACCATGCCCTCACCCTAAACCAGATACTAATCATAAATGTAACTCTTACACTGAAGTAAAATCCTAAACTTTACCTGTAACCCTTTAGATAACTTTAATACCCCAACCCTTCCTTGTGTAGAGAATATGGATACCCTATTCTTTGCAGTCTTCCTACTTTTTTTCCTTGACTTTACATACAATAAGGATGACTGCTTTCACTTTAAAAAATAGACCTTGCTCTCCACTGGATTTAGAAATATTAATAGAAACTTTTGAGACTGTGAGACCTTGTTCACACACACCTCCTGTTGATTAACATGTCTATGAATTACACACGTTACAGAAGGCTACAAATAGACCACTTGAGGCACACAAAATGGTTTCTAAATCATTCCCAACCTTCTGGACAGTGTTCAGACACTACCAGGCCATAACCAGCTAGAATCATGATAGTGTGTGTCAGAGAGGATGAGTACGAGAGTTTATGGACAGTGGAAATGCAGAACACAGTGATAGTATCTCAGGGACACTAAGTGGGTGTCTATCATTTCCCACCAGGCCTGAGAGCCTTCCAACAAGACAGATGGAGTGGGCAGAGAATGATGTGAGAAAAAGAAAAACGTGGACGTGGAGACAGAGCTGCACTTCCTAATATTCTCCCAAGTAAAATTAGAAGTCAAATGAAACAGTTAGGGGAAAAAATATTTAGGCAGGAGTATGAAGATGATGTGTCAGAGATGAATATGAGGAGGAAGAGGATGTGTCAGAGATAAATATGAGGAGGAAGAGGATGTGTCAGAAATAAGGATAAGGAGGAAGACGATGTGTCAGTGAAAGGGTGAGGAGGAAGAGGATGTGTCAGAGATAAATATGAGGAGGAAGAGGATGTGTCAGAAATAAGGATAAGGAGGAAGAGGATGTGTCAGAGATAAGGATGAGGAGGAAGAGGATGTGTCACAGGTATTGGAAGAGAAGCAAAAAGACGTGATGCTGAAGCAGAACTGTAAAAACTTTAAATAGCAGACAATGGAAGAAGACGTGAAAGAGGACAATCACAGTTATCTCTTTAAATATGGTCAGAGGACAATCACAGTTATCTCTTTAAATATGGTCAGAGGACAATCACAGTTATCTCTTTAAATATGGTCAGAGGACCATCACAGTTGTCTCTTTAAATATGGTCAGAGGACCATCACAGTTGTCTCTTTAAATAGGGTCAGAGGACAATCACAGTTATCTCTTTAAATAGAGTCAGAGGACAATCACAGTTGTCTCTTTAAATATGGTCAGAGGACCATCACAGTTGTCTCTTTAAATAGGGTCAGAGGACAATCACAGTTGTCTCTTTAAATAGAGTCAGAGGACAAAGACAGATATCTCTGGAGGAGCATGGTGCCCAACGAACCATGGTGTTATTGTCATCTTAGGGTTCAAACCACGGAGAACGTCAGGGTCAAGGGGTACACAGCAGTCAAGTGGTGTGCGTGCTCATGTGGGTGTACAAGCTCATATCTTTGGGTATTCTGTATCTGCATGACTGAAGTGCTTAAACAACAAGACTGTTGCCATCTGGGCTCAAATCTAATAAACCAATTCTCATGACAGGAATGTTCTCAGTGAAAACAAACACTGAAACTTAAATGGAAGGACGTCTGTGGGCTGCGTTTCTGATAGAGTCGGGGGGGATTTGTTTTCTCTGGCGCTCCTCTGTGGTGGAGTGAGTGGAGGGAGGGAGGGAGGGGAGGAGGAGTAGGGAGAGGCAGGAAGGGAAGGAGGTGAGGAAGATGAGGGTGAGGGGGGAAGGGAGGGAGGTGAAGAGGAGTAGGATGAGGCGGGAAGGGGAGGAGGTGAGGAAGATGAGGATGAGGCGGGAAGGGAGGGAGGTGAAGAGGAGTAGGATGAGACAGGAAGGGGAAGAGGTGAAGAGGAGTAGGATTAGGCAGGAAGGGGAGGAGGTGAGGAAGATGAGGATGAGGCAGGAAGGGGAGGACTTGAAGAGGAGTAGGATGAGGTGGGAAGGGAAGGGAGGGAGGTGAAGAGGAGTAGGAGAGGCAGGAAGGGGAGGAGGTGAAGAGAAGTAGAATGAGGCAGGAAGGGGAGAAGGTGAGGAAGATGAGGATGAGGCAGGAAGGGGAGGAGGTGAAGAGGAGTAGGATGAGGCAGGAAGGGTAGGAGGTGAGGAAGATGAGGATGAGGCAGGAAGGGGAGGAGGTGAGGAAGATGAGGATGAGGCAGGAAGGGCTCAATGAGGGACAGTGTCGGTCTTCGAGTTGAATCAGGATATTGGAGAACTGGAGGGATGCTGGGTAATACGTCAGCAAAACGTGTGGCGTTGTGGGATTTACAGTAGAATTTGACTGGGGGAGGGACAGGGTGGGAGATGGGTGAGACGAGGAGGGGACAGGGTGGGAGACAATGTGTGACATGGGGAAGCAGGGAGGAGGCAGGGGGAGGGACAGGGCAGACCGTGAGTGACGGGGGGGAGCGGGGGGGACAGGGGATGGGATTCGAGAAGGGGGACAGGGTGAGACAGGGGGAGGGACGGGGGACAGTGGGGAGACTGGAGTATTGTGAGGACATTTCGGGACCACCGGGTGGCTTATTAAACTATTAACTCACGAGGACATGATCTTAACTGTGTAATGCCTTACAGGGCCACAGGCCTGTTGATGTGTGTGTGTGTGGTGTGTGTTAGTAAGGAATGTGTGAGTTAATGAGTGATGACTGTTTGAGTGAATGTGTGTATGTGTGCGTGTGTGTAAGAGAGAGTTTTATCTTTTAAGGGCCATTGTATTTATAGCCCATCTAAAAAAACGTGTCCCCTCCCACCTTCCAGCCTTCTCATCACCCACTCCACGATTGGTTGCCTGTGGGTGGGGTAATCCAATCAGGAGTGACTACAATTTGCCCTCCATCTCATGTCTCAGTCTGACCAGACTCTTCCCAGAAACACACCTCCACAGGCTTACAGGTAAGACGGAGCCCGGTTCACTCCTTCAACCATCCATCTCTTTTTCCCTTCTTTACTCCTCCTCCATTTTCTCTAGCACTCCCTCTCTGTCCTCTGTTTCATAAACATTTCATCTCTTCTCCCACACGCTCATCCCTTCATCTTCACCTTTGCTATAGTTCCTTCGTTCTCTCTTCCTTCTCAGCCTGTCTCCGAATGTTCCCTTCTTCTCATTCCACCAGAACTGCTGTCCCTGCTTGAAACTCTCACCCTCTAATCCACTCTGTTAAGATCCAGCGATCCCACTGAACTCCTCCTAGACACGGAACATCTCTCTCTCCTTAAACCGATCATCTGTCCCTGTTCCCTCTCTCTGTTTCCTGTCAGTCTCACCATTCCTTCCATCTCTGATTGTCACTATTAGCATGACCACATAATGACCACATAATGACCACATAATGACCACATAATGAACACATATTTGTGATGATGCCTGACATGCGATCACATTTTTATCCAGATTACATTACTCCTCTGTGATTTGATGAATGAAGGGAAATTTACTGTAGCCCATTCAGAGAGGATCTATGAGAACTGAACACAACTATTTGAAGAAGACGTTTGTCACTGTCACTTTCAACCCGAGGTAATCCATTGAGCTCAGTTCAGGGACATCTATATCGCTGTGATAGATTACATGAGTAGTAGTTGTCAAGTAGTTGTCAAATCTGTGTTTATGTGTCCTTAGTAAGCCTGACTCAAGTAGATGTTCACTGTGCCTCTGAGGGTAAATTATTCAGTCAAGGAAATATACTTTTTTTTTTTTATCTAAGTGGCTAGGAAACGAGGGTATCTACATAAGTGGCTAGGAAACGAGGGTATCTACATAAGTGGCTAGGAAACGAGGATATCTACATAAGCATAACAAAGTAAATATCTGCATGTGAAGTTTGTAAAAACCAACTGCACCATCAGTGCAGCGTGTCGTGTTTTACTTGGTGGGGTTTAGATTTGATCTCATACCTGTCTGAATCAGGATGCCCTTGCAATGCCCCACCTGCAAGACTCGGGAAGTGAAGAAATAGTTTCACGGTAGTAGAGGAAGAAATAAATTCAGTCTGAAAAAACAATTTGTACTTTCAGAAAATGTAACTGACGTATACTTTCGCGTGAATATAGAAATGTTTGGTAGCATCATAGCGTTATTAGAAGGTAATTTCCCGAAGCATGGGAAGTGCAGTTGCACATAAAAAAATGGTGATCGAATAGTACATGTTTTAACCACACACGGAACGAATGCTTTCACCAGATTGATAGAGGTTTTATGATTTGTATTTCTAGTAGTTGATTGGCCATTTAAATAGTCTTTAGACGAAGGTGTCCCTCCCCTAAGTTTCCCATCGCCAAGGTTGGTGAGCGAGGCTCAGGCTGAGTCTGTGCCCATATGAATGTACACGTTAGTGTGTGGTTGATGAACCTTAAATAAAGTTTGTTGCGGTGTGCTTTCTCTGCTAAGGCATTTAATGTGAGCGGACCACTGAAGAGGTTATCAGTGTGAGTGGACAATGTGCTGACAGACTGAGCAGATTAAGATACAGTGGTCTGTGCCATGTATCTATGGCCGGTATTTACGGTTAAAAGTTGTACGTGAAGGGGCCAAAAGGATAATCTCGATCGTGCACACCATGTACGATTGCATGGTTGGGTCGAATGTGTGAAAGACGTTGCATTTCTGACGTAGTGTGAAACGTTGAGCTAAAGACCACCTGTTGAAGTCTCTCTGTCGAGGCTCTGAAAAGCATTCCGGTTTCCTGAAAAAGCTCCGGCTATCATTAGAGGCTTGTGTCACCGTCACCCAGTGCTGCCAGTAAGGCTGAAGTCTGCACTGGACTGCAGTAGATCCCCTGCCAGTGAGACTGAAGTCTACACTGGACTGCAGTAGATCCCCTGCCAGTGCCAAGACAGAGGAGGTGAATAGTGGTGTTGAGAATGAGGGGGGTGACCAAGGAATTGAATAGTGACAGAGGGGCAAACCTGTCTAATTGGGAGGAGGCAGATAGAGGAGGGGAAGTTTCATGTGGGGGAACAAGAACGTTTATGGCGAGTGAGAAACCCAAGAGGCAAGGGGGGGTTCTTAGCATTAATGAAAACACTTAATATCCTTACTAGTAAGATTATGTTTGTACATGGAAATGTGATAATGGACTTTTTAACATTCATAACAGTGTTATGCAAGTTTTTATGATTTATTTCATAAAAGTCATAAGACATCTTTAATGTGTGTGGCTGTGTGTGTAGCTGTGGGTGTGGCTGTGTGAGTGGCAGTGTGTGTGGCTGTGTGTGTAGCAGTGTGTGGCTGTGTGTGTAGCTGTGTGTGGCTGTTTGTGTAGCTGTGTGTGGCTGTGTGTGTGGCTGTGTGTGTGGCTGTTTGTGTAGCTCTTAGTATGTGATGGTTTCTCTTGACTTGCACCACTAAGGTCGACCCGCATGTCACCATAGCACAGACAGCCCCTAAACATACTATCCAATCACCGACAGATAAAGACGTGATGAAATGATTCCCCCAGAATCCACCAGGGCACCCTGCCCAGGACTACGACTACGGAGGGAAGGGAGGGACAAGACAGATGCTCACAGGTTTCAAATTCTCTCGGTCCTCATCTGTTGTGACCCTGAGCAAGGCACTGCCACTAGCTTTCAGGAGTTCCGCAGAGTTGTTAATACGAGGCTGTATAATGTGACAGAAAATGTTTTCTTCTAAACAAAGCAATTAACATTTCTTTATTTGTTCTCTATGGTAGAAAAACAACTTTCCAGGAATCCCCCCCTCTGGAGCATTCCCAAGTCTTATCTTATCTTTCCTCAACCCTTTCATGTCTGTCTCTCTCTGCATTGGTCAGGCTGTGGTATCTGCCTGTAATCGCTTGGGGTTAGCGGTTGTCGGGACAAATACATCACTGACATCACAGAAGCCCAGTCTCGCTACAGCTGTCTGTTTTTTTAAATAGCTGGGTGTTTTTGGGGGGGGTTCACTTTATCTTTTATTTTGGGAAAGGGATGAATCCAAATTTAAGCTAGGTGTGTTAGGGAGGGAGGCTAAGCTGGAAAGAGAGATGGAGAGAAAAGAAGGAAGTGGAGGAACCAGGTGCAGAGATGAGGTACTGAGAGTATAGTGGTTACAGAGGGAGAGGTGAGGTACTTAGAGTAGAGTGGTTACAGAGGGAGAGGTGAGGTACTGAGATTAGGGTAGTTACAGAGGGAGAGGTGAGGTACTGAGAGTAGAGTCGTTACAGAGGGAGAGGTGAGGTACTGAGAGTAGAGTCGTTACAGAGGGAGAGGTGAGGTACTGAGAGTAGAGTGGTTACAGAGGGAGCGGTGAGGTACTGAGAGTAGAGTGGTTACAGAGGGAGCGGTGAGGTACTGAGAGTAGAGTGGTTACAGGGGAAGAGCAAATATTACTGGTACATAGAATTTCAACTTGAAGGCACAGCACAGAAAATCCCCCTGACCTCATGTTTTGAATTAATATGGACTAGTACAATAACACCCATCTCTAACTCTTTAGCTAAAGTTTGTTTGGACTCCTGTACCCTCTATTCGTGAGTAGGAAGAGGCGTATCTGATGTCATTACCATTTGAACTCAGATCTTAATGACACCAGGAATCCTGCAGGTTTTGACAGGCGGATTACTTCAGAGAGGAGAAAGGGACTGACACACTAGAAGATCGGGACTGACACACTAGAAGATCGGGACTGACAAACTAGAAGATTGAAGAGAGAAGGAATTCTCTAGTTTTCTTTTGCCTCCTTATGTGGTCAAACCTGAAATCACTGAGCAGTGGGATCCGAACTTAGAAAGATCAACCGCAGGACAGAAAAAGAGAGAAAGAAGAGAGTAGGGAAAGATAGAGTGAGAGAAGAGGTGGGAGTGAAGTGTAGAGAGTAGTGTGCTTGTGACAGACTTCTGAGACACCAGGGTCTGAGAGGGGTTACGTGTGGGGGTTATCAGGGGCTTCGAACAGCTGCAGACCATGAGTAGACACACTTCTGCTCTGACACACACACATATACACACACACTCAAGGCACTGTGGTGGCATGGTGATGCCCACTGAAGGAGCGCGGATGGACGGGGGCGTCCGTTGGCGTTAGGGGTGTTGGTATGCAAGGGGGCGAAGACCCGCGACTCCTCGCTAAGCACAACTGACAGATTAGCTATTCATATCCCTGTCATCTGCCACCCTGCGGTTGTCACACCAACGGACCGATGGCCGGCTGCTGACAGACACGGAGGCCAAAACGCTAAACCCGGAGGGAGATTCTGGACACAGAAGCACAACTTGATACGACGACCGTTGGCGTCGTAGTCAAAGGCTGACCTACAGGCGAGCGATGTGATGTCCTCAACGTCTCATCTGGAATCTCTGACTGATTGATGATGAATACGGGGCTTCACCTCTCTGCTACGATGCAAAATACCTGCCATCTAGAACCTTTAAGGGTTATTGAGCGCTCTCCATGGGAAACCTTTTTGAAGAACCCTTGAAGGTTCTAGGTATAAACCTTTTGGTTGATGGCAGAATTTTTTTTTGGTTCATTGCAGAACAAGGTACATAAAAGGGTTCTCCAACAGGAAAACCTGGAGAACATAATCCTTGTCTATGACCGGATATCTTGGTATAAACACTGGCATTCAGACAAGTCCCAATGGCAATTTCTGTTTATCTGATCCTAAAACATAAAAAAAAATGTACAGTATATATCAACATTGGAGTCAGGTTAGTTGGACCCCAAATCCGAGCTGAGTCCCTTGTGGTCGAATCCAAGTCCTACGACTTACAAAAATACTATATTCACAGATCCAAGTTTGTATGACTTCCACAAAGTCTTTACCCAGGGGTTGGACTCGTGACATTCCCAAACCCTCGCTCTCCTCAGGTTGACGGGCTGAGACTCCCGGGGCCAAAATGACGGAGCGCTACGACTGCCACTACTGCAAAGAATCCCTGTTCGGGAAGAAGTACGTCCTGAGGGAGGAGAACCCATACTGTGTGAAATGCTACGAGAGCCTGTACTCCAACACCTGTGAGGACTGCAAGAAGCCCATCGGGTGCAACACCAGGGTGGGGACACCAACATGCGGTACGGCAGAGCTAGCGAACACTAGTACGGTCCGGTGCTCAGATTGTCCCTCTGTTGACTCCGTAGGACCTGTCCTATAAGGACCGTCACTGGCATGAGGACTGTTTCCAGTGTTTCCAGTGCAAACGCTCTCTGGTGGACAAGCCTTTCTCCACCAAGGACGACCAGCTGCTGTGCACCGAGTGTTACTCCAACGAGTACTCCTCCAAGTGTCACGAGTGCAAGAAGACCATCATGCCAGGTGGGAACCGACATCTAATGCACAGTGTCCATGCCTTCAAATGTTAAGATTAACACTGAGGTAGTGTGAATGTCTGCCTTACCCAAAGGATGATAGAGTAACACTGAGGTAGTGTGAATGTCTACCTTACCCAAAGGATGTTGGAGTAACACTGAGGTAGTGTGAATGTCTGCCTTACCGAAAGGATGATAGAGTACCACTGAGGTAGTGTGAATGTCTGCCTTACCCAAAGGATGATTGAACAACACTGAGGTGGTGTGAATGTCTGCCTTACTCAAAGGATGATTGAGTAACACTGAGGTAGTGTGACAGAGTCTGGGTCCTGTCTCTCAAGCTTATCCTTTCTCCCCTGTCCCTGTCTCTCCCTTCTCCCATCCCCGGACTGCACCCCACCCCTCCTCACGTAGGCTCCCGGAAGATGGAGCACAAGGGGAACAGCTGGCACGAGACGTGCTTCACCTGCCAGCGCTGCCAGCAGCCAATCGGCACCAAGAGCTTCATCCCAAAGGAGAACCACAACTTCTGCGTGCCGTGCTACGAGAAGCAGTTTGCCATGCAGTGTGTGCACTGCAAGAAGGTGGGTAGTTTCACGTCCGCTAAAGGAGCACATAAGTCGTGTTGACGGACGACATCTCAAGCATTTACCCGCCACTGCACTGCTTGGACACTCGGGCTAAGCTGCTTCGTTCAATGACCACGTCAGTAGAACCCGCTAGAACCTGTTGGCCTCCAGTCCAAAAACCCTGGTGTGTGAGGCGTGTATCCCTGTTGCTGACTCTGTCTCCCGGGTGTAACCAGCCCATCACGACCGGCGGCGTGACCTACCGAGACCAGCCCTGGCACAAAGACTGCTTCCTCTGCACCGGATGCAAGCAGCAACTGTCCGGCCAGCGCTTCACCTCCCGCGACGACTTCGCCTACTGCCTCACCTGCTTCTGCAACCTGTACGCCAAGAAGTGTGCCTCCTGCACCACGCCCATCAGCGGTAAAGCCTCGTGCCTCATCTAGATGAGTTTCAGACAGGCTTTCTCTCAGAACTCAGAACTTCACACCGCTGGTCTCCCGTGTATCAGGAACCACGCTGTTTTATAGGGTCCAGTGAAGTGTGTTGGAACATGCAGTGAGGATAGATTAAGTTGGATACAGCAGACGCTCTAGTGTGTTTTGACCCCTCCCAGGTCTAGGACTCTCCTCAGGTTTAGACTTCTCTTTTAAATAAGTGTATAGACTCTGTCTGGGACTCCTCAAAGTGTGTTGATCTCTATCAGTTCTAGGACTTCCCTTTAAATACGTGTCTGTATTGACTCCTCTCAGGTCTATGAATTCCCTTTAAATAGGTGTCTGTATTGACTCCTCTCAGGTCTATGAATTCCCTTTAAATAGGTGTCTGTATTGACTCCTCTCAGGTCTATGAATTCCCTTTAAATAGGTGTCTGTATTGACTCCCCTCAGGTCTATGAATTCCCTTTAAATAGGTGTCTGTATTGACTCCCCTCAGGTCTATGAATTCCCTTTAAATAGGTGTCTGTATTGACTCCCCTCAGGTCTATGAATTCCCTTTAAATAGGTGTCTGTATTGACTCC